>CAUYPK010019940.1:0-35170 GCA_963574355.1 Loris lydekkerianus
AGAGAAATGCAAATCAAAACTACTTTGAGATATCACCTAACCCCAGTAAGAGTAGCCCACATAACAAAATCCCAAAACCAGAGATGTTGGCGTGGATGTGGAGAAAAGGGCACACTTCTACACTGCTGGTGGGAATGCACAATAATATGTTCCTTTTGGAAAGATGTTTGGAGAATACTTAGAGACCTAAAAATAGACCTGCCATTTGATACTATAATTCCTTTACTGGGTTTATACCCAGAAGACCAAAAATCACAATATTACAAAGACATCTGTACCAGAATGTTTATTGCAGCCCAATTCATAATTGCTAAGTCATGGAAGAAGGCCAAGTGCCCATCGACCCATGAATGGACTAGAAAATTGTGGTACATGTATACCATGGAATATTATGCATCCTTAAAGAAAATGAGGACTTTACCTCTTTCATGTTTACATGGATGGAGCTGGAACATATTCTTCTTAGCAAAGTATCTCAGGAATGGAAGAAAAAGTATCCAATGTACTCAGTCCTACTATGAAGCTAAATTATAGCTTTCACTTGAAGGCTATAACCCAACTACAGCACAAGAGTATGAGGAAAGGGCCAAGGAAGGGAAAGGGAGGGGGGAGGTTAGAGTGGAGGGAGGGTAATGGGTGGGGCACACCTAGGGTGCATGTTAGAAAGGGTACAGGCGAAACTTACTAAAGGAAGAATACAAATATCTAAATACAATAACTAAGAAAATGCCATGAAGGCTACGTTGAACAGTTTGATGAGAATATTTCAGATTGTTTATGAAACCAGCACATTGTACCCCTTGATTGCACTAATGTACACAGCTATGATTTAACAATTAAAAAAAAAAGAATCTCAAATCTTCTTTTAATACAGAATCGCATAAAATATAGATATCTCTTTTTTAAAAATATAAAATATTAAATGTAACCTGTCAAACTCCACACTCACATAATGTACTTCGTCCTTCTAAGAACGTCTTCCAGAATCTAATAGTCAATGGACATGTCCTTCCAGGTGATTAGACACACTAATGTAATCAGCTGTTATACTCCAACATAGACTGAAGGAAAGTTATCAACTATACATTCTGATTTGGGAGCCAGCCCCATAGACATTGGTTTTCTGGCTGCACTGCTTTCAGAGTTCCCATCTCCCCAAAAAAAACAAATCAGAGGGCATGACATATCCACTTTGTGAACCCCCACCTCCTTCCCTTGACCCTAGAGCATGAATTCCAGACTTAATGCAGTATATATGACCCTTCACGGTTGGCCCCAACTTGCCATTTTGATCTCACCTTCCATTATCCACAACTGTTTTACAAAACCTATATCCACTCAAAATCTGAACTGTGAAAATAAAGACCAAAGTCTTTTCTGACAGAGAATAGGAGCTCTTACAGCATACTGAGACTATGCCAGCAGCAGATCAAAATGTGCTTAGAAATAGACTCTGCTTATTTTTTAAATTCTCTTTAATAAATATTTACATGATACTTACTCTGTGCCCAATACTGTTTTAAGCATTTTATAAATATTAACTTACGTAATCATCAGAAAAACCCAAAGACTCCACCAAAAGACTCCAAGAATTGATAAATAAATTTGACAAAGTCTCAGGTTGCAGAATCAATGTACACAAGTCAGTAGCATTTCTATATACTGTTAACCGTTGAGCGGAGAGCCAAATCAAGGACTCAATACAATTCCCATAGCTACAAAGAAAATACCTAGGAATATACTCAAATAAAAAGGTAAAAAAAATCTCTACAAGAGCTACAAAACACTGATGAAAAAATTACAGAGGACACAAACAAATCGGAAAAACGTCTCAAGCTCATGAATTGACAGAATCAAATCATTAAAATGTCCCTATTGCCCAAAGTGATTTACACATTCGATGCAACCCCTATCAAAATATCCAAGGCCATATTTCACAGATCTAGGAAAGTTAATCCTAAACTTCATTTGGAACCAAAAAAAAATAGCCCAAATAGCCAAAGCCCTCTTAGGCAAAATGAAAAAATATGGAAGCATCACAGTATCTGACTTCAAAACAGCATGGTACAGAAATAAGCAGTAGAGACCACACCAATGGAACAGAAAAGAGAACTCAGAAATAAAGCCAAATATCTACGTCCAACTGACCTTCAACAAAGCAGACAACATACACTGGGGAAAGGAAGCTCTATTCAATAACTGCTGCTGGGAAAATCGGATAACCACATGAGGAAGAAAGAAACAGAGCCCTTATCTCTCACTATACAAAAATTAATTCAAGATGGACAAAAGACTTAAGTGCAAGACATGGAACCCTAAAAATTGCAAAAGACTCTTCTAGACATAGAAGAAATAGAAAAAACTCTTCTAGACATAGGCCTAGACAAAGAATTTGTGGCTAAGACCCCCAAAGGCAATTACAGAAATAACAAAAATAAATAAATAGAACCTAACTAAATAGGACCTTAACAAGTTTTTGTACCACAAAGGAAATAATAAACATGGGAACAGACAATCTGCAGTATGGGAGAAAATATTCACAAACTATACATCCAACAAAGGATGAATATCCAGAATCTAAAAGGTGCTCAAACAAATCAGGAAGAAAAAAACAAACAAACAAACAAACAAAAATGAGCAAAAGGTATGAAGATAAATTTTTCAAAACACAATAGACAAATGACTAAAAAATAAATGAAAAAAGCTCAACGTCACTAATCATCAGGGAAATGCAAATTAAAACCATAATGAAATACCATCTTAACCCTATAGGAATGGCCATTATTTGAAAAGTCAAAAAACAATAGATACTGGTGTGGATGCAGAGAGCAAGGAACACTTACACACTGTGGGTGGGACTGCAAATTAGTACAACCTCTATGGAAATCATTGTGGAGATTCCTCAAAGAACTAAAAGTAGACCTACCATTCAATTCAGCAAGCCCACTACCATAGGATATCTACCCAAAGGAAAAGAAGTCATTTTATCAAAAAGACACCTGCACCCAAATATTTATTGCAGGACAATTCACAACTGCAAAAATGAGGAATAAACCCAAGTGCCCAATTCATGCGTGGATCCACGAAATGTGGTATGTGTACGCCAGGGAGTATTACTCAGCCATGAAAATGAATGAAAATGAAATGTTATTTACAGCAACTTGGATGGAACTAGAAATCAGGGTTCAAAGTGAAGCATCTCAGGAGTGGAAAACAGACACTATATGTTCTCACTGGTAACTCAGATTTAAACAATGGGCACACACAGAGGCACAAAGAGATTTAAAGGACATTGGAAACCAAGAAGCAGGAAGGGTGGAAGTGGGGGTTGAGGAATAAAAACTTACCTTTGGCTACAATGAACACTATTCTGGGGACGGGCACAGTCAAAGCCTTGAGTTAAGCATTATTGGGTATTCAGTTACACAAATATTTATATCCCTTTAATATTTTGAAATTTAAAAAAAAAGAGAGAGAGAGAGAGCAACTTACCACAGGTATACGTAGTACCACCACAGGTAATTCATTACAGAGTAGAAATTGGCCTCTATACATCCTGACATTCAGGGTTTAGGATGTTCCTATTTATGATGTAGGAGCATTGAATTAGATAGGAAAGGAATCTGGGATGAGGAAGACACAGTCCTCATCCTCAAGATGCTAAGAGGTTTGACATAGACAGTTCTTAATTCCCAGCAGAAGAGGTCGTCTCCAAAAGTTTGATCAACACATTATTGGAGTTCAGTGGTGAGTTTAATTACATCTCCTTGAGGTAATTTAAAAAGACTTACAAGAAGCTCATGCAAAATTACTTAAGGAGACTTGGGTGAAGAGAACGCAGGAAGTGTGTTTGGGGAAAGTGGAGTGCTCTGGTTTGCCTGGAGCATGGGAAAGCTGAGCAGCTGGGGGCAGCGAAGTTCAAATGAGGTCTTCCTTCTAGTGATCATGGTTCCTCAAAGAAATGTATGTCTCTTCTCCCTAGCAGCCAGAAACCTTCAAAGGCTTTGGAGCAAGGAAATGTCAGGATCGGAGCTGCCTTAAATTCAGTAGGAGGTCCCTATGAAACTTTCAGGGATTAAGGAACTGTCTCTGGTAGCTTTACAAAGCAGAAGAAACAGGAGCTAGATTATAAATGAGTTTGTAACATAAATATTATACAAATAATACACAGCTAGATTCAAATTACTTTGTAACTAAGGGAAATGTTCCCAAATGATTCTATAAACTTCAGCAAAGAGAGTATTAAGAAAAAAATTACAATTTCTTAAATCATAGCATTTGGCCATTACAAGATAGATAAAATAACATATTTACGTGTTGGATTAGGCTAAATAGGGGAAAAGGCTTTTGCTATATTATATTAATACAAACTGTATATTGAATCAGCATGACTAAAAACTTAATTAAGTAAAAATGAATTAACCAAATCAATACTAATGAAGCAACTGGTGAAATATTTGTTATTCAAATGATTGTCTTATTTTCAGCTGGAAAACAGGTTTACGGAATCTCTTCGAGCTTCTGGTGTTAGAAATATAGCCAAATTCCAAAATGTTTACCTCCACATTCCTGCTTTAACCATGTCATCATAAACAATGATATTCACCACGGTGGTTCCAAAGGATATTTTTAATATATTCTTATTAGGCAGAAGTCACCATGGTGATTTATCACAATATCTTGAAAAGAATAATCCCCTTCTCAAGAGGGTCAAGTAATGATTTTTGAACCTTACAGGGAAAAAAAAAATCTTTATGAAGGAAATAACAACTAGGTAGATGGATTTGACCAAATGAGAAATAGAAGCCTGAAAGGATTATGAAGATCTCTCAGGAACTAGGACACACTTTAATTTTGCAAATCTTAAATTGATGATTTTACTGGTACGCAACAAGATACATTCAGTTGTAGAAAATAATATATTTTTACATTCAATTAATTACACTTCAAGTCTCAACTGACCTATTTTTAACAGTAACCACAGCTGCGTTTGTTCATAATAAATCTAGAAAAATAACCCAGCTCTATGTCAGCTTTTTTGAGTTATAAACTTGGTCTCTATCTACAACAGGGAAAAAAAGTTACTAAATCATTAGTGCAAAAGAAGATAAGGCTAACATTCTACGCATACTTTTCCCCCGACTTCTAGGAACATACGCATTTGTTAATCCTAACCCAGAATTAAACCAGAAAATGTAAAAGTCAGCAAAAATCTTAGATCATGTTAACCCCATTGGATTTTTCCCAGGCTAAAAAGAGAAAAGTAACCATTTCAGGAGACATATGCATCGCGTAAAGGCCTAAGTTAGCAGCCACTGCTGCTCAAATACTGTTAACTAAAAAACACAATTTCCAGAAAATATCTAAGGAAATATGTACATTTACATATCAACATATTAAAAACATACAAGCAGGCACTAAACCGTGTACTCAGAACTTTAAAGAAGTGATGCGCCACTGGAACGGCCAAAATTATAAAATGCAATGGTGTTTCTGTGAGGGGTCTTTTGGGTATGATCCATTAGTTGGACCTATCACGCCACAATCCTAATCAAAACGACCCCAAATGGACTAACATGAAATCACGTAAACATAGCAAGGTGATTATTGGAAAGCTGAATGAAAAGCATTGAGTGTGTTATATACACATTATTTAAGGCACACTATTCTTAGTAATAAGTTACACATGAGAATAATTGCAGTGTGGTCCTGGTGTTAATAATTAGTTTCTCTCACCCAGGGTCAGCAGGCAGGGTCTTCCCCCTGGAACAGAAGGTTTCATCTCAGCGTGGTCCTCTGGCTCCCGGGGGGGGGACCTGGCTGTTCTGTCTCTCCTGCCTACTTCTTCATCCCCAGCTCCCCCACACCAAACTAATCCCTTCCTGGCATTAAACCAATAGGCTGACTGCACGCTGTTATTATTTGAAATTGCTCAAAATCCAGTTCTTAAAGTATACGCTTTCTCCTTCCACCACCAATAGCTCTTGTTTTCTATTTCTGCTTCTTTTGATAGCGTCTGGTTTTGTTTATAATTACAACAATTAGGAAATCCGTACAATGCTGGAACCGCAGGAGGTATGACAATCCTGAGTAACTTCTGCGGAATGAAAATGGTTTTTACTAATGCCTTCATTTTACTAAGGCCTTCTGCAATGACTGTCACAAGCAAAATTCTGTGTGTTTTCATAACTTTAAAATCAGGGGGAAAAATAATATACTTTAGGGGTGACATGGAATATATCGTTCCTAGAGTTAAAACACCTTTTTCTCTCCTCAACTCCTGTCACAAGTCACAGAAGGAGCTAAAGTTAAAAGCTATTCCTTAGGATGTTGTTGTTCCAAAATTTCAAATCCGCAATGTGTGGAGAACATATTAACTTTTGTTTTCTTTGGGAAATATTTGAAAGCACAGGAACTGCATTCAACAGATAACATCATTATTTGTCTTTAACAGATTACTCAATGCATATTTATTGAACAACTATTCTGTGTTGAGCAACAGTAACATATAAGTCACTGGAAGGTTATGGAAAAAAATATAGAACCACCTTCATGAAGTTGAGAATCTCTTTATGAGAATAAGAAACAACTTAATGAAAAGGTAAACATGAAACCTTCTATCGCACTTTTCAAAGTACCCACATATCATCATCACTTTGAATTCTCACACATCAGTCTCATAAGATAAACAACTCCATAATACAAAAGGAAAGACTGAGATTCAGAGAGGTCAAATTAGTTACGCAAAGACAGAGTTAATAAACAACAAAGCTGGAAAAGCTTTTTTCAAGGTCTTTAATACTAAATGTAGTTTTTACTACCATGTCACTCTACCCATTTGGGTCTAGTCAGAAAAACAGAGTTCATGCCAATAAATTCCACAGAAAGAATTTGACTGACTAAACTAATTACAAAGGTGTTGCAAGGGTGTTATGGCCAAACAGGGAAAGGTGCAGCAGGCTAGAGGTCAGCCGCAGCAAACATTACCTCGAGGTCTGGAAGGCCATGGAGTTAGTGCATGGATATTGCCTCAGTCCCACTGGAGCAGAGTGCACAAGTGTTGTGGTGGAAGATGAGACATGGGCTGCCTGGAGAATGCTGGAACCCAGAACCCAGTCGTTACCTGAATCAGATGGGAGAGAGTCCAGAGAAATTAAAAAAATAATAATAAGACACTGAGAGCACAGAATGAGCACTCAATTCAAATGCTAGGTAGTAAATCTGATCCAGTACAGAGGTCACATTCTGGGGCCTGAGTCTTGGAAATAAAAAGAGTAATCCCTTTTGTACAGCTGAAAGACTAAACAAGTTCTATCTGTATTAGGAAATCAGAGTATCCAATCAGTATGGATGGGATGATAATGTCTAGGCTAATTGATTAGCAATTGTATGAACTCCGGGGTAGCCATTGTAACCTTTGCAGAAAGTAGCCATTTATGTACACTCAAGGTCACGGTCATGGTGCCCCACTTGTCTCCACTGCGAATGTCAGATGCAAAATCCAGGATGACAATGCTTCCGTGGATCTTCCGGCAGAAGTAATGTCTTCTCCAATTTTATCAGGGAAGAGAACTTATGGGGATCTGTCACTGTGTCCCTCTTCCTCTCTCTCTCCAGTCTCTCTCCAAGGCCTCCCGTGGCATAACATGAAGGAAAGCCATTTGTCGAGGGAGTCTGGTAAACACGGCTTGCAAAAGTCAGCCCTCTGACATTTGGAACACAGCAGAGAAAGGGTTGAACCTGAGCTTGGGAGTGAGCAAATGACTGGCCCAATTTCAGTGAAATTGACAAAAAAAAAAAAGACATCAGCTGAAGTTTGGAGGAAGAAATGTTCTTTTATGCTGAGAAAAAAAATGACTTTGTCATTTTTATTTGGTGAAGATGACCCTTGACGCGAGTTACGAGTAGCATTTTAGAAACATATAGAAAGAGAAGGTTATAAACAGAACAGAAGATGTGTAGTGACAATTAAAGAGTTCAAAGGGGGAAATGTCTGGAGATAAAGGATAGCCTAAGGAGTATAGAGGTGGCAGAAGGATTCGAAGCTACTGGAAGAGAGACGGAGGTTATACGGGGAGAGAGGCAGATGTTAAGTCTGTGCAACGTCCTGCTGCAATAGCAAGAAACCTGGTATTCCAGGCGAACGACACAGCAGAACTGACAGGAAGCCTGAACAAATGAGTTAGATCAGGCTCGGCACCCGTAGCTCAGTGGTTAGGGTGCCAGCCATGTACACCGGGGCTGGAGGGTTCCAACCCAGCCCCGGCCTGCTAAACAACAATGACAAAAAAATAGCCAGGCGTTTGGGGGGCACCTGTAGTCCCAGCTACTTGGGAGGCTGAGGCAAGAGAATCACTTAAGGCCAAGGGTTTGACCTGGCTGTGAGCTGTGACGCTAAAACTCTGTCTCTAAAAAACAAAGAAAAAAGAAAAAAGAGTTAGATCAAGCAAAATGTTGATCACTCCCATCTCCTGAATGTATCCAGTTGCCTCTGTCCCTACAGCTGAGACCCTATCCAAAGTGCCATCATTCATCACATATCACTACCCATCCTTGTCCTGTGGGTCATCTAAATGCTGTTCCACAGAGCTATTAAAATTACCTTTTACGTTTTTAACTGAACCCACGCACTCCTCTGCTTAGCATACTTCACTGGCCTCCAGTGGCGTTTAAGACCAGAATCCTTAAAATGCCCCGTGCTGCTCTCCTAACCTGACCCTGCTGTCTCCTCCAGCCCTCTCCACGTGACACTCCCTCTCCTCCTAGATCAATTCTCCGGGTTATGTACTGTTATGCTACGTTCGTAAACGTAACCTGGTTGAAATTGCATAAGGAATGAAGAGAAATGCCAAAAACGAAGGAGTCAAAAAATAATTCCTACATTTTTCTTTTTTTAAATTCCTACATTTCTGACTGGCATCGTCCTACAATGATTGAAGGGACTTAGAAGAAGGAAGAGATTTGGGGCAGACCAGGAGTTGAGGTTTGGGCAAGTGGAGGTCAAGGTTTCTTTGTGACAGCAGGTGACACTATCAGATCAGAGGTTTGACATCCTGGTACAAGGTACAGGGGGGAGAGCAGAGCAGGAATTCTTATGTCATCTTAGTACTTTATGCTGGTGATACTCAGATTGGGATTCGTACTATGGCCCAGTTCTCTGGGTATTTACACTTTCTTTCTTGAAATCACTTTCTTTTCTCTGGTTTTAAATTTTATCTTCTTAGAGATATTCCTAAATTGCATACTGTAACCTAATTTCTCCCAAGGGAACCAGGTACTGGAGGGAGGGGTAGCAGCCTGAAACACCTTGAAGAGAAGGGAAAATATTCCAGGAATGTGTCACAGAATTTTTAGTCACAGTGTCCAATAAAAACCCGGGTAACAAAACAATTATAAATGATGTAGGTCATAAATTACCATTTGTATACTTCTAAATAAGGTTAAGTATTGTGAGAAAATTTAAAAAGAGAGAACATAATAAGTGAAAACCTATCTTTTTTAGTTGCTCAGAGGGCAAGTCAAGATCTTTCTGAAATGAAGCTTCCACTTGAGGGATGACAAGGAGCAGTTTTCCCAGGGTGATGTCTTCAGACAAGGACACCAATGGAGAGTCGAGTGGAAAAAAATATTTTATTTATGACAGAAATGCAGCAAACACGTAGGTGCCAAGGTGAGAAAGGTCGCGGTGGGCTGGGGAGGCTGAAACCGCCCTGGGAAGGAGAGAACACGTGGTGCCGGGGAGGCCAGAGGGGTCGGCAGGAGTGAGGCTGTGGGGTCTTCCAACACGGCCGCGTCTGGATGCTCACTCCCAGCTTGGCCCAGGCGGCCCTTCCCCATCACCTCCATCCTCCGCCAGGCTAATCTGCTGCTCCCCACACACCCTACGTGCAGCTGCACTTTGTCCTCCTTCCAGCTGCCGGGGTGT
Source organism: Loris lydekkerianus (assembly GCA_963574355.1). Taxonomy (NCBI): domain Eukaryota; kingdom Metazoa; phylum Chordata; class Mammalia; order Primates; family Lorisidae; genus Loris; species Loris lydekkerianus. Next base: position 9,926 of record CAUYPK010019940.1, read on the forward strand.
CCTCCTCTCTCACCCCCCTTTCTCTGTCAGCCTTTCACTCATCTTTCAAGCTTCAACCCAAACAGCACGCAAACTTGTAGTGAGGACTTGCTCTGCACTCTGGCGTCCAAGGCTTCCTCTATGCATCTGCTTTCATGCTCGCTGGAATATACACAAGGCTGGACATTTAAGGTCACAAACTCATCCAAGAAAAAGTGCTACATACCTCACTGCTGAATACCACTATGGTCATGTTCAAAGTACAATCCTGGGGAAGCGGTGCTCTGAAGCCAGTGCCTCGTCCACCCTTCAAAGCACTTTTTCTAGGATGAGTTCATTAACTTAACCATCAGACCTAGTACAATGACAGTTCTGATGCCCATTCCAGAAAAACAGTTCCCAAATTGCCTGACAGGTGGGTGAGGCACCAGTGTGTGTGCATAGTTCCCCAAGGGAGTGCTTTGAAGGCAACTGTACTGATATTCAGCAATAAAGTATGGAGCACTTTTTCTAGGATGTGTTCACAAACTTAATTCTCTGACCTCATACATAACCTTGTAAAAGGCTCTAAAATAGGATATCCTCGAGGTTCTTGTTTAACCTTACTTATCTTTGTATCCTCAGTACCTAGTCTGGGAAAACAATCGATAAACGTTCCTTGAAAACTGAACAGATTTGTAGGCAAAAAATATTAATTTTTACATAATAATTTATGTACTTGCGTATATAAGTTATTTGTGTAGGCATATATAAATTCTATGAATTACGTCAAAAGGGTGTAATCAATTCCATGTTTTAAATTCTATGCATAAGGGCTGATATAATCTGCTTTTCTGAGCTGAATGAATCCTTTTCTTTTTGTTGGACACTATTCTTTTTGTTGGACACTCTTCTAAGGAAGATAATGACTTTTTAAGGCAGTTGAGTCTTTGAGGCATTAGCATAAACGTCTCACTTTGCCTCCTTTGATTCCTTCCTTCTATTCCCCCTTTTTACACAATCATTCACATACTTGTTACTTCATCAGCTAGGTGATGTTTGGGAAACGGGGGAACTGGTGTGGTCGATAGAACACAGGCCACAGAGACAAAAGGCAGGTGTGGGGCCTGTGTAGCCGCTTCCTCTGTCACCACCCTTCAGTTCTACTTCAATGCTAGTGTTGGGGAGGGGTCCTTTCTCTCTAGCTCGTGCCACTCCACCCCCTGAGGGGTGACAGGTAAAGCTATCAATTTTCCAGGCCATTGAATAGGGGAGTATCCATAAAGAGCATTTTGGATGGATGTCAGGAAAACGAGGGGTGTAGGTGGCAACAATTCTATTGAAAGGTCCCAGCAGATAGTCATGAAAGAAAAATACATGAAAGAAAAGTTTCCCAGATCCTGACACAAACATGCAAGCATCCCTTGGTTGGCAATGGGGCACCCCAGGCATAGGCTGTGTACTCATACACTCACCCCCCCTGTTTTTGCTCATAGATGATGTAGGAAAGTCCCTCATGCTGACGTGACTCTCCACGTGAGCCTCTAGGTGTGGTCCACACGCCCGAGGTCACAGCAACCTCCTCCACGGCCAAATCGCACCCACAGCCCTTTCCTACCCCAGGTCAGCAAGCTCTCACCTGGCCTCTTCACAAACAGAACTCCTGAAAGTTTCTCTATCCCCTTTCCAAGCCATTTTTATGACGGGAACTCTGTATGTTGCCTCTTTCAGGGATCTTCCCTTTTTATTTTCAAGAACATTACTTCTCCCAGTAAAACAGGACTTTTCCCGACAGTGACAGGTCCTTTCTCTTGCATTCTTGGCAGAACAGTCACGATTCATCTCAAGGTGAATGGATGCTTCCTCCGTGTCCTCCTCTGGAGTCACATACAAGGAAGTGCAGGAGACGGGAGTGCGATGATTAACAGACCTTTCCAAAGGTTAGCCACCTGTGCGTGTGAGTTCTCAGTCTTATGTACTGATCCTGAAAATGGAGACAGTATCTACCTTTTCTGATTCATAAGATTGTTGTGACCATCACAAGGGATGAGGCACAAAAACATGTAAATGGAATTTTATCTTGTCAGAGACGTGGTTCCTAAAGAACAAGATAAAAATTCTATACGGTTTAAAAAATTATCCTTAAAATTTCTTAAGCATCTGCACCTAAAATCTGTACCATTATTCTTAGGCACACTAAATTCTTGGAACTATGGAACTGAGTGAAAAGAAGAAACAAAAGGAAAAAGTATGTGCCTGTTTTCAGAGTCAAACCATACTGTATTCAAGAAAACTTCCAAACCCCAGAGATTATTAAATGGTCCCTTTTGCCTACCAGGTTTAGTCCATTTTAGTTAATGTTAAGCTGCTGTAATGTAAACAGATCCGTTCTGTTGGTAAGGATTAAAGAAAACACAGGCCAGGCATGGTGGCTCACACCTATAATCCTAGAACTTTGGGTGGCTGAGCTGGAAGGATATCTTGAGGTTAGAGTTTCAAAACCAGCCTAAGCAAGAGTGAGACCCCATCTCTACTAAAACTATTAGTCCAGCATTGTGGTAGGCAGCTGTAGTCCCAGGTGCTCAGGAGGCTGAAGCAGGAGGATCACTTGAGCTCAGGGCTATGAGCCATGGTGACACCACTGCAGATAGCCTGGGGCAAAAGAGTGAGACTCTGACTCAAAAAAGGAAACAAAAAGATTAAGGAAACACTATCATAACTCTTGCTTTCTACTGTGGCCATAAATATCAGGAGATACCATTGCAACACTGTTGTTTTGTTTTGTTTTGTTTTGTGACAAAGTCTCACTCTGTCACCCTGGGTAGAGTCCCATGATGTCATAGCTCACAGCAACTTCAAACTTTTGGGCGCTGGGAGGTGCCTGTGGCTCTAAAGAGTAGGGTACTAGCCCCATATGCTGGAGGTGGTGGGTTCAAACCCAGCCCCAGCCAAAAACTGCAAAAAAAGAAAAGAAAAAGAAAAGAAAGGAAAAGAGAAAAAGAAAGAAAGAAAGAAAGAAAGAAAGAAAGAAAGAAAGAAAGAAAGAAAGAAAGAAAGAACGAGAAAGAAAAGAAAAGAAAAGAAAAAAACTTTTGGGCGCAAGCAATCCTCTTGCCTCAGCCTCCTGAGTAGCTAGGACTGCAGGCCACAATGTCTGGCTAGTTTTTCTATTTTTAATAGAGACAGGGTATCTGTCTTGCTTAGGCTGGTCTCCAACTCCTGAGCTCAAGCAATCCACCCGCCTGGACCTCCCAGAGTGCTGGATTACAGGTATGAGCCACTGAACCCCCTCACCTTTGTTACTTTTTTTTTTTTTTTTTTTCAGTTTTTGGCCAGGGCCGGGTTTGAACCCACCACCTCCAATATATGGGGTCTGCCCCCTACTCCTTTGAGCCGCAGGCGCCACCCACCGTTGTAACATTTTGACATAATGTGTGTACAGTGTCTACACAGAGCTCACAGGCTGTGTGTGCCCAAAGCTCACCACCTCCACCAGCTGTCAGGGTCCTTGCAGCCTGGGCTACACCTCACTACATGAAGAGGTTGGCCCCAATCATTTAATGACTGTGTACTCTCAAGATCTAATTTTCTTTTAGACTCAAACACCAATAACTCACTTCTCACTTAAGTGCCGGATTAATGGTGACAGCTTAAGGGGGCGCTTTAGTGTGGACACAGCTGGCAAGCATTTTTCTCTAATCACAACCATCTGACCCATCAGATCTATAGAGTGTTCTGGTGCCTTTTATCTGGAATGTTTTGCATGAATATAGGAGAGCTTAAGGTAAAATCTACTTAGAAATTCTACCTAACTCACTGGCCAGACCTTTCAAAACTACAATTACCTCTTCCTATATTAGTGGGAAAATATGGAAATGCATGTCCTACATTTAGCAATCACTGCCCCTCTATTGTGCGATATAAACACCATCTTGTACAAACTAGTGCTTTTATCTTACCTTAAATAGCTCTAAAATCTGCTCACTGCAGAACTATGATAGGAAGGGTATGAGATCTAAATAGCAAGAAATATGCAAATTTTCCAAAATAAATGCTAACAGCTGAGTGACAGGGAAAGAAGGCTAGATGTTGAAATACAGAGAGGAGAGATCTTTTTGTAATAAAGGAACTATTCTATATTTTGATTGTCATAGTAGTGACACATAAAATCTATAATAATAAAATTACATAGAACTTTATATGCACACAGTTGAGCGGTTATAAAACTAACAGGATATGATAAAGTTCTCTGGATTGGCCTACAGTCCATTTCCTTTTCTCGGTACTATACTGTATAGTATGCATGATATTAACACCAAGGGTAGATGGAGAATACACACAAACTAAATCCTAAATCCTAAAGACATTTATGTTTACTAAGTAGTAGTCACAAATTGCCATATTCAAACTAATTCCTACACTATCAGAAGCTATACGAACAGTCTTTTCTTTCTGTTAGCAAGAGAGCTTTACAACTTATTTTTTTCCATTTTTTTCTTAAAGGCATATAAAAATATTCTGATAGATTTATCATCTTAAGACTTTATGAATAAGTGACTTTTCAGTCCGTCAGTACCTTCCATTAGTGGTCGCAAAGTATTTCCCCCGCTGTCAGTATTAGGGTACTTGTCAGAAATGCAGATTCTCTGCCTCTCGCCAGACCTACTCTTGAGGGGACGGGGAAAGGCAAGGAATCTATGTTTAACAACAAACTCTCCAGATGATTTTTATGCACATTAATATTTGAGAACCAATGTTCTACATCATCATTGCTCTAAGACATCTGTCCACATGTACATTATGAAGAAAGAGCAAACACACACACACACACACACACACACACACACACACACACACAATTGTCCTCTCCACTGATCTCTATTGAGCTTCCATGATGTGTAAAACTTTTGCAGACCTTCTGAAGACCCAGGCCCATCACACCGGGTCATGGGACTCCCATTTGCTAATTCTAGAAGGATTACGAGTAGTTCCAACATGAAAACTGAGCATAGAATTGCTGACGAGTCTATATTCCCTGACATCCATTATAATTTTATTCAGCTATGGTTTAAAAATCACTGACTAGGTGTTTGGGAGTACTTGCACACTTTTACCTTAAAATTTCCTCAGGAAATATGCATTTAGATTAACTCTAGAATTACTTAAAGAAAACCTGCTGATTTTCTTCACTAATGGAGTACTCTGATAAGAATAATACAAATTAAGTAAATAACCTCAAAGCCATTTCGGTTAACCTAGAGCCATTAAAATGATCTTTCATTTGTTTAATTTAGGGAAAATAGATTTTCTTTTAATCGTAGTCTCCTTAGGGCAATATTGGTGCGAGTTCATAGTGGGACTGTTAATCTGGAACATTCTGTGTCCTTCTAACAAGAAAAAATGGTACTAAAATTGGTGACAATTAATCTTCAAAATACAGAAATCAGTTGGGAAAATTTAGGTTACAGTGTGAGTCTTTATATTTTCATTCTAGCCAGTGTCTTACCATGAAAAGTCGCTCAGCCACTGGCTTTTATCAACCTCCATGTTCACACCAGACATATAACTCTTCACTTTAGATCCCTCCTAAAAATCACTTTTCAGCCTCTTGACAAAGATCAAGTGTAGACATCTAAAGTGAGGCCTCTTGCTTGCATAAAAGGAAAACATGCAAACTCTTTGATCAGGTAATCATACCACATTGTCCCAGATACATGAAAATCAATTATTTACAATGAAATGTACTTAGATTGGTGAAATGTAAACCCTTAAAATGGAAGATTTTCAGAGAGGAAATGAAAGAATAGGCATGGATCCACATTCATTCCTGTAGTTACTGATACTCAAAGATAAGAAAAATACTGTACTTTACATGTAATCTCAAGATGTTTCAACTGAACAAAAAGAATCGCACATAGTCACAAAATTCCACCTGACAACTATGCATAGTAACACAGTTCAACTCTTAAAAGACGTCTGCCTGGGGTGTAAAATAAACCACCACCACCGCCTTGTAAAAGCAAAACTCAGAATAAGATGAGTAAGGAATATGAAAGGAACTTCATGGGGTAAAAGTATTCCCCAAAATGACAATAGGCTCCAGGCCTCTCAAACAGGGAGAATTGAGCTTATTCTGTGTTTGTTTTTTTTTTCCCAAAAAACATTTTTTTCATTATATTTATTACAAAAATTGATAGCTGTTCACCAAGGAAAACTTCAGAAATAAAGCTAAGCCAAAAATAAATAAATAAAAATACTCCATAAAATCCCCCAAAGGGAAAGGGCGAATAGTCTTGCTAAATCTTTCACAATGGTATGAAACATAACTGTGAAATACAAAATTGTATCCTGAAAGACATCACGCTGGGTAGCAAGTTAGACAGAAAAATACAGTGCTTAGGACAATACAATTACTTTTCCACAAAGCACCACAGCAAACAAATACAGAAATTCAAACAAAACAATGAAAATATGAGATCGCTGTACCCTGTTACTTATAACAGCAGATATTTTTGTTTTCCATAAGAAAAATAATTACAGGCAATGAAGACAGTATAATTGTGACATGTACATTCATTAATTCACTCCAAAAATATGTGTTAAATGCTTACAAAGTGCTGGAGATACAGCAGTGACCAAGACATGAATCTCTGTTTTCAGAAACCTCACAACCTGACAGGTGAAACAGGAGGTATATTTACTCCAAAGTTAAGAAAGCAAATCTTTGGTTCCACTCACTTGCACAGGTGTTTTAGAGACACCTTATACCTAATTTTGTACAGGAAGTCCTCGTTTAACATTGTCAATAGGCTCTTGGAAACTTAGGCTTTAAGCAAAACAACAGATAATGAAAACACTTTTACCATAAGTGGATTGATATAAATAATAGCTACACTCCTCTGGTGAATGTCTGGTCACAAAAACATCACTAAACTTGCAAAGACGAAAAAGACCTCTAATTCTAAACATTAAAATAAATAGAAGCCATACATACATTTAAGAAAGATTAATAAAAACAAGCAAGATAATTATTTGCCTACAGATTGTAATTCAAGCTGCCCTTCCTGGCAGCTAGGGCACCAGGCTGGAACCCACCCTGGACAGGTCACACTCACACTCACCACCACACTCACTCGGACAGAGGTGACATGGGCACGCCAAGGACCCTAACTTGTACAGCTGTGGGATGTGGGAAGAGATCAGAGGACCCAGAGAAAGCCCACACACACGTGGGGAGAACATGCAAACCCCAAGACAGTGGCCCCCTGGGGAATCAATTTTTTTTTCCTGATCAACATTATAAACAAATGACATTGAATGAAACAACATTACTCCAGGACCAGCTGTACTCATAATTTTAAATTATTTTCTTCAAAAAAATTACTAAAATTGTGTAATTTTCAGACCTTGCCAACACCTGGGTTTGCTCCTGGATTAGAGAGACCATCTTTATTTGTATAAGTAAATATATAAATAAACAAGATAATTTCAGGCACTGACAACTACTCTGCAGGAGTGAGAATAGTTGATCCCACAGAGAGGGACAAGACTATTTTAAAATAGGAGATGAGCTAGCGATGAACCCAGCCACATATCATCATTTGATCTATGATAAACCAAACAAAACCACACACTGGGGAGAAGAATCCCCATTTAATACATGGTACTGTTTAGCCACGTGTAGACGACTGAAACTGGACCCACATCTCTCACCAGTCACAAAAATTGACTGTCGTTGGATAAAGGATTTACATTTAAGACATGAAACAATAAACATTCTAGAGGAGAATGTGGGGAAAACATTTGAGAATATTGGCCTGGGAAAAGGTTTTATGAGGAAGACCCCTCTGGCAATTGTAGCAACACCAAAAATAAGTAAAAGGGATCTGATCAAGGTAAAAAGCTTCTGCACAGCTAAGGGTACCACAATTAAAGCAAACAGACAGCCTTCAGAATGAGAGAAGATTTTTGCATTTTACCAATCCAGCAAAGGGCTGATAAATAGAATCTACAGAGAACTCAAACTAGTCAACAAAAAAGAACAAACAACCCCACTCATAAGTGGGCAAGAGACTTGAACAGAAACTTCTCTGACGATGACAGATGAATGACCAACAAACACATGAAAAAATGCTCATCATCTCTAATCATCAGAGAAATGCAAATCAAAACCACTCTGAGATATCACCTAACCCAGTGAGATTTGCCCACATCACAAACTCCCCAATCTGCAGATACCAGTGTAGATATGGAGAGAAGGGAACCTTTTACACTGCTGGTGGAATTGCAAACTAATAAAACTTTATAGACAGAAGTATCGGGAATTCTTAAAGAACTAAAAGTCAACCTACCAATGATCCTGCAATTCCATTACTTGGTATCTACCCAGAAAAACAAAAATCATTTTACCACAAAGACATTTGCTCCAGAATATTTATTGCAGTTTGATTCACAATTGCCAAGTTGTGGAAGCAATCCAAATGCCCATCAACCCATGAATGGATTAATAGACTGTGGTATATATGTGTACCATGGAGTACTATTCATCCGTAAAAAAGATGGAGACTTTACATCTTTTTTTTTTTTTAATTTGAGACTTTATGTCTTTTATGTTCACCTGGATGAAGTTGAAACACATCCTTCTCAGTAAAGTATCCCAAGGAAGGAAAAAACAAATATCCAATGTACTCAATATTAATATGAAACCAATATATAGACACCTACATGCCCACACAAATGATGAAACATGAACACACTTCTAGCAAAAGGGAAGGGAGAGAAGGGAGAAGGGGGGGGTGGGGAGGGCAATTGGTGAGATCTCAGCAAGTGAAGGTGTTCAGAACACCCCCTGGGTGAAAGGCTCAACTACGACTTGAACTTTATGTTAGCACTGAAAATAATGTAACCTAAAAAATTGTACCTTCATATTAATTTGAAATAAAAAATGAAATAATAATACAAAACAGGAGATCAGGGAAGAATTCATGAGGTGAAACCTCAATGAAAATGCCTTAAATAAAATTTGGAAGTACAATGACCAAAATTTTTTAAACATTATTTTGCATTAAATTTATTTACACACTTAACAGGTAGAAGATTGAAATTTATTCTTGGAGTAGAATAATGTGAAATTAAGAGATATAATTATAACTACAGAAGTTAAGCCCTGCTTATATTTTGTTTTCTAGACATGCTTAGTAGAACTCACAAAAAATTGATCTCTTTTAAGACTTTACAGTGAATACTGTTATGCTTATTTTATTTTTATTCTCTCATGGCTCTTGTAGAAACATTTGATTATTTAAAAATTCTTCTAGAAATATTTAAATATACAAATTATATATACACACATATTTTTAGTGAAACTATTTTAGCAAGTTAAATTTACTGAGCTAAATCATTCTGAATTAAAATATAATATGTACTTATGTGTATATAATTCTGGCTTTATAATTATTTTGATTATTCATTATTATCTATCTATAAGGGAAATTTTATTTTTTATTTGTTTATTTATTTTTTATTGTTAAATCATAGCTGTGTACATTAGTGCAATCAAGGGGTACAATGTGCTGGTTTCATATACAATCTGAAATACTCTCATTAAACTGTTCAACGTAGCCTTCATGGCATTTTCTTAGTTATTGTATGTAGACATTTGTATTCTGCCTTTAGTAAGTTTCCCCTGTACCCATTCTAAGATGCACGGTAGGTGTGGCCCCACCCATTATCCCCTTCCACTTTAACCTCCTCCCTCCCTTCCCCTTCCTTGGCCCTTTCCTCATAGTCTTGTGCTATAGTTAGATTATAGCCTTCATGTGAAAGTTATAATTTAGCTTCATAGTAGGGCTGAGTACATTGGATACTTTTTTTTTCATTGCAAGGGAAATTTTAAAATCCACTATTGAAAGCAAAGAGTAGAATTAATTTTCATATTATCTTTAAATAACTTTTGTATCTTCTATCGTAAGTGAGATAATTAGAAAGTAGGGAATAGTTGGGTTCCTAACACCATTTTTCATCACTAATAGCAATGTAAAACATCCACTATGATAGTTTCGATTCTTACTTACCAAGGAAGATTCTTTGTGTCCCATTCTATTAAGAAGTAGAAACACCTTGCTTAAGTTAGTGGTTCTGTCCCCCCAGTTTTTCCTCTGCAAAATATGTTTGTCTTGTGTAAAATGCTGGCACAACTACAGCTAGTCCCCAAGTAAACTTTTATAAAAATGTCTCATACTTAGTGTTGACTTTGTAATCAATGCATTTCAGCTGAGATTTGAACAGATCCATCTTTCTAGAATTCATTAATCGAAATAACTTCCATCAGACTTACATCTAATCCAGAACTGGGGCTTCCTCTGTGAAAATGAGAAGCATGATGAAGTTGCAGTTATGTCTATAAGAGTTGAAGAGGAGAAAAGAAATTTATGTATTTATTTATTTTTATTGTTGGGGATTCATTGAGGGTATAAGAAATCAGGTTACATTTGCTGGCATTTGTTAGGTAAAATCCCTTACAGTTGTGCCTTGCCCTCAAAAGGGAGAAAATAAATTTAAAAGGACCAAAAGAGAAAGAATCACAGGAAGTAAAGGAGAGGAAGAATAACAGGGAGACCACTCTCCATAGGAGAGGAGAAGCTGGGGATTGGAAAGCCAGCCCCTGGAAGACCACTTGGATTTTCTTCTGTGGGTGAGCTGAATTTCTTTCCTTGTTAGTTAAAGTAATTAACTCCACTGCTGGTACCTCAAATTCACCCCTGAGGTAAACAGCAGTCTTGTATCTTTTTATTTCCTTCCATACTACACACTATCCAATTTCCCACAGCCTCCTCTTGCAAAGCGATCAAATTCCTAATCAACATCTGGATTCCTCAAAGTCTTTGAAAATCTCTATGTCATAAACTCTTACCTAACTCCTGATTGGCAACCCTGTGCTCCTCCCTTCAAGGAAGCTCTCTTTGGTTAAAAGAACATTGCATTTCTTCATGAGTACTAACAGTGACACAATATTTCCCCAAATGCAGATGTATGTGTTTCACAGAATACAGTCTTTCCGTAAGATAAACAATTGTGCAATAGCCACTATTCTCTCATCATCAGATCTACATAGTCTTCTATGTTTAGAAATACAGTGTAAGAATTCTAATTACCAACACATTTTACAACACAATACTAAATACTCTATATAGAATTACAGTACATATATGTATACATTAGTTCAATATGTCAAGCCTGTTAAAAGTTGAAGTGTTGGTAACCAGATGTTATTGATCAAGGGCTTCAAAGAAACAAGGCACTTTAGTGCCAAATAGGAAAAATTAAATGGCACCGAGAAAGAAAATCGTTGATTGGAGTTGAGAAGAATGTGATGATTATGGTATGAGGCGGGGGAATCAATATAGCAAGATAGAGTTGAATGAAGTTTTGGACACTAGGAAAAACACAACCTCAACAAAGACAATGCCTTAGAGTAAAAGCTACTAAAAGAAGTTGACTTGTTTTGTGCCATCCAGCCAGATCTTTGTTGGTCCTCAAGTCCCCTGTCATGCAAGCTATGGTCTGTAGACCAGCAGCACCTGCCTTGCCTGGGAGCTCCTGAGAAACGAAGACTCTTAATTCCACTCCATACTGAGACTGGAACAAAACGAGCACTGACCAAGATCCCAGATGATTTTATGAATGTTAAAGTTTGAGAAACATGGTTTGCTCCCACAGTCTCAATGATAATCACACTTGAACCTATATTGATGTGCTGTGAATGATTTGGGAAACTGTTACATTATTGATTTCTGGTAGCCACTGAAAATAAAGTACTTTTATAACATAATTTAGAATTTTTTTATTGCAGATTAAAATGAGGGTGCAAATGATTAGGTTACATTGTTTGTGTTTGACAGGTAAAGTTGGGGTTAGAGTTGAGCCCATCACCCACGGGGTGCGTTGCATACCCTTCCATTACGCTGTTAGATGAGAGCTCACCAATCTTCCTCCCTCCTCCCAGCTTCCCTTTCCTTCCTCCGCACTCCCACCTTCAATTTAATTATATTTTTGTCTCATGCGGGTGTATAGTTGTTTATTAGTTTCATCTTAGTATTGCATACACTGGATACTTGCTTTTCCATCCTTGCGATATTTTATTAAGAAGAATATTCTTCAACTCCATCCAGTAATACAAAACATGTAAAGCCTCCATCTTAAAATTACATAATTTGGGTAGAACTAGAACTGATATATAATAAATAGATGATGGGAACTAGCAAAGGTCATTTATTAAGTAACTTGTATACCTAAAGGCTAGAGATTAGAAAGGTAAAGAATGGGAAAAATAAAACCTTTGTTTTAAAAATAATTTCTGGATCTTGATAAGAAACTAGCAAAGATGCTGGCATTTTCAGATAGAAAGGTGGAATTCTCAGCTCCTAAAGACACATATGAGCATATGACAACATAATTATTATGCGCCTAAATGTCAAGAGATTAACCTTTTATTTTCTATGGCAGTGATTATCTAATTATCAAGAACTATTTATGATGTGTTAGACAGTAGCAACATTGATTCTAAACCCAGTCCTTCTAGACGCCTTTCTCGATGATTCCATATGTTTCAGCAGATTTCACTGGGATATTTTTCTTTATTCCTAACTAAATAATCTCTAAATGCTATTAATCTACCCTAAGCTCAAAATATTAATAGCAAGCCAACAGAAATAAAAACTAACATAGTAAAATGGGATAGCCATTCACTATGGAAAACAGTATGACTGTTTCTCAAATTATTAAAAATAGAATTACAATCTGACGCACTAATTCCACTTCTGAGTGTACAGTATACTCAAAAGATTTGAAAGCAGGTTTTAAATGGGTATTTGTACACCCAGGTTCTTAGCAGCATTATCCACAATAGCCAGAAATGGAAGCAATCCACCAGCATCCACCAATCAGTGGGTGAGTGGATAAACAAGACGTAGCGTGTGCATGGAATGGAATATTATTCAGCTCTAAAAAGAAAAAAGTTCTGTCAAATGCTACAACATAGATGAAACTTGAGGACATTCTGCTAAACGAACTCAATCAGTCACAGAAAGATAGATATTATGTGATTTCATGTATATGAGGTCCCCAGAGTAGTCAGATTCATAGAGACAGAAAATATAATGGTGGTTGCCAGAGGCTGTGAGAGGGTAGAACGGGGAGCTGATGTTTAATGGCTATAGAGTTTCAGCATCACAAGCTAGAGGAAGTTCTAAATATTGGCTGCACAACAACATATACATAGTTAACATGACTCCACCATATATGTAAAAAGTTAATAAAGTAAATTGTATGTTATGTGCATTTTACCACAATTAAATTTTGAATTTTAAAGGTGAAAATAAACCAGTGCAGAAGGACATACATCCTTGAGTGTTTATTGCAGTGTCATTCATGATACCAAGCCCTAGAAATTAAGGGAATGTCATCACGAAGAGAATGGCTGGATAATTTATGACACATCATGCTGTGGCATTTTAAAAAGTGCTCTCTGGTCAAAGAAGGCTGGTGTTCATAATAATATTAAGGTAAATTAGTTGATTTGAAATGATTTCCATTGGGTATAATTGAGTGAAGAAAGTAAGAGGAGAGAATTGTGCACATCTGATCACATTTGGAAAAGCAAGCTGTCAGCAAAGGTCATCATAAAATAATGATTCTAATAGTCTCTGACATTATTGAACACTCATTTTACACCAGCTTGTTTTCTAAGCACCTGATGTGAAATAATGTACTTAATTTTCACAACACATCTGTTAGCTCAGTTTACGAACAGGGAAAATGAGTAACTGAGAGATTAGAAGGCTTCTCCAAAGTTACACAGTAGACCAGAGGCAAGGCACAAATTCAAGAAGTTGCCGTCTAGAAGCATGTGTGTGCATGTATGTGTGTGTGTCTGTGCCTTTTCATACATGATTCCAGATAAAACACACAGAGTAATATGGAATAGACTGATGCGAGTTCTCTGGACTGGAGAAGGGAATGCCAAGGTGGCTAAAAGCTAAGGAAATGCAAATAATGAAGCAGGAAAAAAGCCAGAAGTATAAATGATATGATCACACTGATGCATTTTATGTAACATCACGTATGTGTAAGTGTAAACACTGAAACTCAGTAAGAGAGCCATGACAAATGCATTCTTGAGAATAACTTTTTTTTTTTTTGGCTTTTTAAAACTTCAGCAACACTAATTCTGAAAATGAAATTTGGAATTTTCAGGCAACATTGTAGATTTCTATAATTATATTTATTTTTGTATATTTCAATAATTAAACAGAACTCAAATACCTGTGACATTTTAAATGTGCCTTCTATCTTGTTTTGAAAAGTCTGACAGCAGTACTACCAATGGTTTAAAAAAAAAAAAAAAGCAAATATGAATCCGTGACCTGTAGAACAAAAATGGGAGTTTTGAAAGGAGAAAAACATGCCTCACAGTCAGATAAGTAGGGAAGATGCAGCGATAAAGGAAACGAAACAGATTCTTTTTATTCAACTTGTTTACCATGCTAGTTTATTGCAAATCTCCAAAATAGACTAATGCATTTATCTTTTCCAAGCTTCTTTGACTACAGAGCACCTTTTTTCCAGCCATGCCTGTTAAGCAGTTGTCAAAAAAAAAAGATTCCACATAGAAGAATTCTAGAACTCACTTACCTACAATATCTTTTCTTACCTCTAAAACTTGAAATCCCTTCCTGAAGGAGGAAATGGGATGAATGGAGAGATACAGAGAAGTTTTGGTTTTCCATTTTTGCAGTTCGCCAAGTTATATTCTCACATTTGATATCTTACTATGCACAATATATAATCTCAGCCAAGTGCCTCATCTATCTTTTTGAAAATATCTTATTATTTATGCATACATAAGAAGTCAGTTATCGACCAGTTGTGATACCACCTGATTTTCACCTGTGAGTTTCATATTATTTACAAACTAATTTGTATAAAAATATTTTTATGTTAATGTTAATAATTTCAATGTCTTTTCTCTATGTTGAAAGTGTTGCTATCAAGTCTTAACACATCAAAGTAACAGAAAAGCCCCAAATTAAATTATTTAAAGACCCTTGCAGAATACTACTCCCAACCAATCATTACTGCTCAGGCAGTAATCAATATTAAAACTTAGATGAGATTTACTCACTATCCATAGAAAAGCCATATAAATACTAAAGCAAATAATACTTTATATTTTTCTCAAAGTGTTTATAATTTACCAAGGGAATCAGAAAATCTATAGTGTCTGAAATAAGTTTAAGGGAATAGAAATATAAAGAAAGAAGAATGATCTTACAACATGGCCAAAGAGATAATTTCTACTAATGAACTGCCTTAGAGTTTTGACAAACATTTAATTGAAAAGACCCTTATTGCTGTACTTCCTAAGACTAAAGCTCCCTTTTAAGACTGCCAGGACATTTCTGCTCTTCGAACTTCCTTGGGTTATGTCGGGGATCCAAATGCTGTGGTTTAAATGTGTTCCCTCAAAAATGGATGTGAAACTGAACCCCTATTGTGGTGGTATTAAGAGGCAGTGCCTTCAAGATGTAATAAGGCCATGAGTGTGCCATCCTTGTGAATGGATTAGCACCCTTATAAAGTGCCTTGAGGTTAAAGGGAACACTCTCTCTCCCTTTCAGCTCCCACCATGTGTGGACACAGCAACGTGGCACAGTCCTGGAAGCCAAGAGCACCAGACACCAGCATTCCCACCTCTGTCTTGGACTTCCAGCCTCCACAACTGCAAGGCTTTATAAATCTGTTCTTTGTAAATTACCCAGTATAAAGTCTTCTGTTGTAAAATCACAGAAAGAGTAAGACAAATGAGAAAATGTGAAAGAACTTTGAAGATTTTTTAAACACATTTCATAAGATAAATTCATTATTAAACCTGAAGATAATGCTTCAAAATCTGTCCCTCTGTCTTCTGGGCACACAACTGCCCAGACTCATTTGTACTTAAGATTTGCCATGAGTCCACTTTCAGGCCAAGTTCCACTTGCAGGCCTGGGTTGTAATTTCATGGTCCTCTCCCCACTCTCTTCTCCTTAGTGCAATAGGAGCCTTTGCAACTACAGTTCCCTCGTGTGATTGATAACAAGAGGACAATGGAATGATCTGATTGCACAAGTCTGGATTGCTGAATAAATAACAGAGTAAAGCAGAGCTACTCGCTAACCTGGAAAACTCCTCTCAGTCAGTTAAGTGAGAGATACATGAATTACTGAATTACACTATATAGAAAAAATTTCTCTACCTGGTTTAAGTCCCAGGTTTGCCACTGCCTCACCAGGTAATCTCAGACAAGTTTATTTTCTAATTTCTAAAATGAGAGTGTCTGGCTAGGTTATCATTTTAACAAGTGTATTTCACAGAACCCCAATTCTCACATTTTTAAAAATTATTTCAGAGTACACTTTGGTGGAAGAGGAAAGAATGGGGGCCAGTAGAGTAAGAAGGCATAATAATCACCAGAATGTTGATTTGCCAAATAAAATATCCCTCTCATCCATCTCAGCAACCCTCTGCTTTACATAGGAGACATTCAAGGAAGTATCTGAATAAAGAATTCTGAGGTTCTTTATTCAAGATAAAAAATTAATAAGAGACATCTGGGTTTAGTTTCTTGGCAAGGATGACAGCTATTTCTCTGAAACATCTATGCTATTTTACTCAGTTGTAATTGTGATCAGTGACACATATTTCATAAGTGACCTGGCAAAGTTAGTCATGGAGTCCATTATAATAAAATGTAATTTTCTTTGTGAAAATTAACTAAGCTATCCAGGGAGCTATGATATGATCTTGACCTCATTAATTTTGTACTTGAATCAACTTACCAAGAAAAAAAAAAAAAAAAAAAAAGAAAGAACTATCTTGGTATATTTAATGATTTCATTCATATCCATTTGGTGCTGTTTCAAACAGCACTTAATTTCCAGAATTCTGGAAAATAAGTAACAAAACTAATTGTTTCATGATGTATTAATGTCTCTTAAACTCAACACTCCAGCCCATGTCCCTTATAATTGTGTTCACTGTTTATGACATTCTGCCATATTGGCAGCCATTCCCTTGACCCACAAACAAAATCTAATCTGTCTGGATTCTCTAGGGTTTCTTTCAAGAGTATCATTTCCTGGTGGCCAAACTTCATTCCTCTAGATTATACAATTCAACACTCATAAATTTCTTTCTATGATTCAAATTGTTACCACTCATTATACCACTATATAAATTGAGCTAATCTTATCATTAACAATTTTTCTATATTTACCCTCTCTGTAGACATTTTCAATTATCCTTCATTATTTTATTTATGAAAATTCTAAATCATCTTTGTCATTGAATATATTTTATAAATAATAGCTACAACTCCCAAAGCACTCAGAGTTAATGCCATGGGATTTACCCTCATAAAAATATATTCTTTTCCATCAAATCATTATTATCAAAATCATGCTAAATATACATACAAAAACTAAAGATATTCACTTATTTGGTGACTATAGATATAATGGAATTTTTTCTGCTCATGATACAGGCATTGCATAGATGGGTGCTATTTTATGCCAAAATTATCAGAAATGTCTCTCAACAATGGATAGAGACCAGTTTGGTATTTTTGTTCTCATGGAACCAGAAATGTGGAGGCAGCAGCTGTGACCTCGGTACAGCAGCTCCTTGAGGTCAGGACTGGCTTCTCTGGGCCTCATGGCATTTCTATCATGAGCATGATAGGGTGGTTCAACCCAGGCATAAAATCCAAGTTCAAGGTGAAAAAGGACCCAAGGAGAATATAAGTGACAGTCATATATGACCATGTTATCAGGAAAGCTTCTGCTTCCTCATGATGCTACCAGCACATTTCCATGTGTGTCACTTTGGGGAGAAGATGCTATGGGATCATTGAGGGAGTGAAAAGTCAGGAAGATCAGGGAGGATTGTAGCTTTTCCATCCTCTCCTTCCCACACACGTTCACCATCACAGTGCTGGTGAATTATCACTTAGAATTTCATGTTCAGACATTCAATTATTCTAAAATGCATCTGTAAACATGTCTTATTTCTACCTCAACCATTTTCATTATTATTGTGACTGGCTAAATGGATTTTTTTTTTAAGCCAACTGTATGATTTCTGCAAGAAACATAGTATGGTATGTTTCTATACTGTAAAGACACATATAGACTAAAAATAAAGGGATAGAGAAAGATATTCCATGGGAATGGAAACAAAAAAGTGCAAGAATAGCTTTACTTCCATGAGATAAAATAGATTTATGGACAAAAACTATAAAAAGAGGCAAAGAAGGTCATTATATAATGATAAAGGGGTCAGTTCAGCAAGAAGACATAACAATCCTAAATATATGTGCAGCCAACACTGGAGCACCCAGATAAATAGTGCACATATTATCAGAGCTAAAGAGAGAGATAGACCCCAATACAATAATCATTGGAGACCTCAGCGTCCTACCTTCAACACTGGACAGATCATCCGGACAGAAAATCAACAGGGAAACACTGGACTTAATCTGAACTATAGACTAACTGGACCTAATGGATATTTATAGAACAGTTCCTGCAATGCTACAAACACACATTCTTCTCCTTAGCTAATGGATCATTTTAAGGATAGACCATGTGTTAGGTCCCAAAACAAGTTTCAAAATATTCAAAAAAATAGATATCATACCAATTATCTTTTTGACCACAATGAAATAAAACTAGAAATCAATAATAAGAACATTGGAAACTATAGAAACACATGAAAATTTAAAAATATGCTCCCGAATGACTAGTGGGTCAATGAAGAAATTTAGAAGGAAATTAAAACATTTCAGAAAACAAAGGAAAATGAAAACAATATATCAAAACCAAGGGGGTAAAGTATAAGCAGTAATAAAAGAAAAAAATTGGAGCAGTAAACTACACAAAAAATAGAAAAGTTTTAATAAAAAACCTAATGATGCACCTCAAACTACTAGAAAAAAAAGAGAGAAAACCAATCCAAAAACCAGTAGAAGAAAAGAAATAATAAAGATCTAAGCAGAAATGAATGAAATCAAAACAAAAGATGCAAAAGATCAACAAAAAAGAAAGTTTGTTTTTTGTAAAGATAAATGAATAAATACATCTTTAGCCAGACTAAGAAAAATAGAGAGACGACCCTAATACCTAAAATCAGAGATGAAAAAGGAGAAATGATAACTGAGACTGCAGAAATCCAAAAGATCATTAGAGACTACCATGAGCAAACATATGCCAGTAAATTGGAAAACCCAGAAGGAGTAGATAAGCTCCTAGGCATATAAAATTAACCAAGATTAAACCAGGAAGAAATATAAAACCTGAATAGTCCAATGACAAGGAGCAGATAGAAGCAACAATAAAACATCCCTCATCAAAGAAAAGCCATGTACCTGATGGCTTCATTACCAAATTCTACAAAGCATTCAAATAAGAATTAAAACCAATCCTACTGAAACTATTCCAAACAATTGAGAAGGAGATAATAATCCCAAACTCATTCAATAAGGTTTTATCACTCTGATACCAAAACCAGAAACCACACACAAAAAAAAACTTCAGCCAATATCACTGATGAACCTAGATGCAAAAATCCTCAACAAACTACTAGCAAACCAAATTCAACAACACATTTAAAAAGATTATTCATCATGAACTAGATAGAGGGATTCAGCCCAGGTATGGAAGAATAGGTCACCACATGAAAACCAGTCAGTGTGATACAATGTCAATAGAATGAGGGACAAAAAACTCATGATCATTTCATTTGATGCTAAAAAAGCATTTGATAAAATTCAACATCTTTTCCTGATTAAAAACTCTCATAACACTGGATATAGAAGGAACTTACCTTTACATTTAAAAGCCGTATATGAAAGACCACATGAGAATGGAGTAACATACAGAATGAACAACAGAAGGATGCCCTCTTTCACCACTGTTGTTCAACATAGTACTGGAATTTCTAGCTAGAGCAAACAGACCAAAAAAAAAAAGAAATAAAGAGTGTCTAGACCAGGCGTCCTCAAACTTTTTAAACAGGGGGCCAATTCACTGTCCCTCAGTGAATTTGGTTGGAGGGCTGGACTTTTTAACTTTTTAAACAGGGGGCCAATTTACTGTCCCTCAGTGAATTTGGTTGGAGGGCTGGACTATAGTTAAAAATAAATAAATAAATAAAAAACTATGAACAAATTCCTATGCACACTGCACATATCTTATTTTGAAGTAAAAAAACAAAATGGAAACAAATACAATTCACACTGCTTCATGTGGCCCACAGGCCACAGTTTGAGGACGCCTGGTCTAAACTGTAAAGGAATAAGTCAACTTATCCCTGTTTGCAGACAATATGATCTCATAACTAGAGAAACGTAAAGGCTCCATTTCAAAACCATTAGAACTGATAAAATCAGTAAAGTAACAAAATCAACATACAAAGAATCAGTAGCACTTCTATACGCCAACCATAAACAATCTGAAAAAGAAATCAAGAATGTTATCTCATTTACAATAGTTATACAATACAAATAAAATAAAATAGGAATAGACTTAACCAAAGAAGTAAAAGATCTCTATAATGAAAACTATAAAACATTGATGAAAGAAGTTGTAAAGGACACAAAAAATGGACAGATAGTTCAGCCTTGTGGATTAGAAGAATCAATACTGTTACAAAGTCTGTACTACCCAAAGTGATCTACAGACTCAATGCAATCCCCCTCAAAACACCAATGACACTCTTCACATAAATAGAAAAAGTAACCCTAAAATTTATACAGAACCACAAAAGACCCAGGATAGCCAAAGCCATCATAACCAAAAAGAAGAAAACTAGAGGAATTGCATTACCTGACTTCAAATTATACTACAGATCTGTGTGACTAAAGCAACATGGCACTGTCATAAAAACAGACACATAGATTGATCTGGGTAGATGAATGGAACAGAATAGAGGACCCAAAATCAAATCTATACTTCTATAATGAACTTATCTCTGAAAAAGGTGCCAAGAACATACAGTGGGGAAAGAATAATTTCTTCAATAAATGGTGCTGGGAAAACTGGATAGCCACATACAGTAAAATGAAATTAGACCCTATCTCTTATCATATGCAAAAATCAAATGAAAATGATTAAAGACTTAAATCTAAGACCTGAAACAAAGAAACTACTAAAGGAAATCTTTGAGGAAACACTTCAAGACATTGGTCTAAGCAAAGACTTCTTGGGTAATATCCCCAAAGCATCAGCAACCAAAGCAAAATTGGATAAATGAGATCACATCAAGCTAAAAAGCTTCTGCACAGCAAAAGAAACAACAGATAAAGTGAAGAGACAACCTATAGAATGGGAGAAAATATTTGCAAAGTACTCATATGACAATGGATTAAAAACTAGAATATGTAAGGAGCTCCAACAATACTATAGGAAAATATCAAATAGCTTCATTTAAAAATGGGCAAATGATTTAAATAGGTATTGCTCAAAAGAAGACACACAAATAGCCAACAGATCTATGAAAAAAATGCTCAACATCATTAGTCACCAAAGACATGCAAATCAAATCTATGAGATATCATCTCACCTCAGTTAAAATGACTTTTATCAAAAAAAAAAAACAAAAAAAACAGGTAATAATAAATGCTCGTGAGGATGTGGAGAAAGGAGAACCCTTATATACTTTTGGTGAGATTGTAAATTAGGGCAACCATTATGGAAAACAGTAACGAAGTTACTAAAAAAAAAACCTAAAAATAGAACTACCAAATGATGCAGCAATCCCACTGCTGGGTATTTATCCAAAGGAGATAGCTTCTTGATACACTGAATTCCTTTCCTTTGGATAAATAGCTATTTTAACTGAGGTCAGGGCAATTAGGTGTCCATCATATCAGGCTTTTAGCATTTTTTTTTTTTTTTTTGTGGAACATTTTAATTGTATCCTTTTAGTTATTTTAATGTATACCCTAACTTATTTTGATTATAGTCACTTTGCCATGCTGTCAAATATTGTTCATTCTGTCCATCTGTCTAACTATAATTTTTCACCCATTAACCATTCCCTGATTCAAAAAAAAAATTCCCTGACTTGATTAACTTACACCATATGCCTGTAGCAAAATATCACACATATCCTATAAAGTTACGTAATAGCCATGTACCTATAATAATTTAAATAATAAAACAGATGAAACGGCAAAAAAAAAAAAAAAAAACTTGTAGGACACAATGTGGAAAGTAACATAAAATGCAAGCATTATCAAAGTTGATTTACAAACTTTTATCTTATTTACATCCATTCAATTCATTCATTCTTACCAATTATTTAGAAAATGTCCTGAGATACTAGATACATCTAGCCACCATTCCAAGGTAAATTTTGGATAGATAAACCAACTTTACATTACTGCATGTCAGACAAGTATCATAAAAGCAAGAACTCTAAGTTTGCATACATGTTTATTTTGCTGATGACTCAGAAGACACAGCCACTCCCATTAAACCAACAATATTATACTAGTCCCATCCACCAAAAAATTACAAAGTCATGTTAACTTGTAATGCATTTGGGCTTATTTGCTTAGTGTATCAGCACTCATTTATCTATAAGCTAATTCGGTACTGTAGACAATGTGCAAGCAGACATGTATACACACATATACATAAAATACAGACAGACATAAATAAAGACCTTATACCCTTAGTTTTAAAACTTTAGCCCTAAGTCCAGTAAAATTTACTAGTTAAAAAAAAAAAAGGTTGAGTTTATACTGTGTCTCTTTAAATGGAAGAGGCAGAAATATATCTGTCTCAAATGGCTAAAATCCTTACTGAATTTGAGAGATAATAAGGTAGAAAATTTACATCTCAAAGTCCAGATAGAATATAAGCTTTTTCAAGGAGTTGGGTGTGTCAGAGGAGGATAGAAATGTATGCCAATGTAACATAAAATCACAGAAATTTATTACAGGAGTTTGCAAGAAAACATACAGATGAGTGTAAAGAAAATGCAGACAACCTTTTTCAAGTAACCAGCTAAAAAAGTGAAAGAAGGAGTGACGGAGAAAGCAGCAGTAGTGACAAGGTTGCAAAAGACCAGCAGAGCAACAGGAAACGGGTCTGGTGAAGAAAATCCTTTCAGAGGGTGCTTTGCAGCTTTGGTTTCAGTCTCACAAGTGCTAATCTCTCTTTCTATTTCATTAAGGTGCTCACTCAATTTGGAATTATTTTCTCTAAGAGAAGCAACAAATGGTAGTCTCTTGATTCTATTCAGAGTTTTCAAAGTGCTAAATGAAAAAATTTCCAACGTCTGTGGAAGGTTTGATATATTCTTTGTTCTCAATGTGTGCCAGATAGGTTTGTTTGGAATTTCAAAGGAGCCTTATTTTAGCCATCAAAGTTTGAGCTTATTCTGGGTAATTTTTTCTAAAAACCCAGACAATTGCAACTACCTGGACAGTAATTTTTGCTCATAAATCCAGCTGGAAGGCCAGAAAGCAGCCGATAAGCAGCACAAAGCTTAAACTATGGGTTGCCCATTGCACCAGCATGCTGAAGGCACCCCTTCCACTGAGTGTTCCCACAAAACCCTACAGACTGGCCAAGTCTAAGTGGGAAGACACCTCCAAAGTTGGGGATGACTGAAAGGGTCTCTTCCAGAGTCCAAACAGAGAGGATCAATTGAGAAAACCTTTTCTTAAACCTGGGGTCAACATGGAATGACCCTTCTGAAGTCCAGATGGAAAGTATTGGCCAAGAAGGACCTCTCCCCCAAACCCCAGGGTGACAAGGATCTGTCCTCCAGGGTCTGTATTGACATGGCCTACAAGACCTCAACCAAAATTTGGGAGATCTGAAATAGAAAGGATTTGCCCATTCCTCCCACCCCCAAGACCCCTGGGGACACATTTGCAGCCACTGATGTGTTGGTTCAGGACAGCGCTGAGAGGAGAGTCAGGAGTTGCTTCAAATCCTACTTCTGACACCAAGAATGTGAATAAAAAATGTCTGAAAATTGGCAGCACCTGTGGCTCAAAGGAGTAGAGCACAAGCCCCATATATCGGAGGTGGTGAGTTCAAACCCAGCCCTGGCCAAAAACTGCAAAAAATAAAAAAAAAGGGGGGGGGGTCTGAAAATGAATTCTGAGAAAATAATTAATTCCTTTCAATTGTTTGCAAACCAGAGAGAGATACAGCCTTTGGTGTAAAATAAAGGTGCTTTCCAGATTTTGCAGGGTAAGTTTGACTTTTATAGAGAAAGTTCTTGTATTTTTAATTGGACACATCTGTCACCCACCTGTGTGTGTGGGTTACGCGCAGGCCTGGTCTGCAGCAGCAATGTGGAAGGAGGAGGTCAGGTTGCACTGGTTTGATTATCAATCCACAATATAAATTATTGACTGATTTAGCACTCACACTTTCTGCTCTGCTTCTGCTGAGCCACACTTTAGCAACAACTAATCTCTCCCTCATTCACGCAGATACAAACACAAATCCACATTCACTGGTTGTGTTGTTATTCTTTTCTTTTTGCCCTTACATCATGTGAAGAAACTGCTGCATAGAATATATTAGTTTCTAAATGTAGTTTATTGCACCTTAATAGCAAATCAACAAGAATGACATGGAAGACAACATTGAAAACGTAGTTGTACATAGGGTAACTCAAATATACAGCAATGGACGGAATTTACTATGCTGTACGAATTAAATAAATATCTTTGGCCGTGATCAATAAAAAAATTGAATTGTTTGCCAAAAATTCAGTTATTGTCTAGAAAAATTAAGGTTCATTTACAACAGTTATAAAGCTATTCCCTGAGAAATTTGGACTTAGTTCAAATACATCTCTGTGTCTATATTAAAGCTCACATCAAAACCTAATTTCTGTCTTCGAATTTACTATGCAAAAATCATAAGCTTAGGTACCTCTGGACCCCATGGGAAACAAAACAAAACAGCTAACGTTCAAAACTAAGGATAACAGGTAGAAGATTTAAAAAAAAAAAAAAAAATGAGAACACGATTCTGTGGACCTGCACAGACTCCTAAGCGCGCTCTCCGCGAATGCGGCGCGCCAGCTGCATGTCTTTGGGCATAATGGTGACACGCTTGGCATGGATAGCACACAGGTTGGTGTCTTCAAAAAGACCCACCAGGTAGGCCTCGCTGGCCTCCTGCAGAGCTCCCACTGCCGCGCTCTGGAAGCGCAGGT
>CAUYPK010019942.1:0-11011 GCA_963574355.1 Loris lydekkerianus
TGGCTAGCCTGACCAGAAATAGAAAAGTAGTATGTGAAACATAGTAAATGTGGAATGTAAATGTCTTAGCACAATAACTAAGAAAATACCAGGAAGGCTATGTTAACCAGAGTGATGAAAATGTGTCAAACGGTCTATGAAGCTAGTGTATGATGTCCCATGATCATATCAATGTACACAGCTATGATTTAATTAAAAAAAAAAAAAAAAAAAGAATTGTATTTACTTTATTTGACTTTACCAGCCTCTCCTCCACGTGACCAGAATACAAGTCCTATGATGACAGAGCTGCTCAGGCAGTCTGCTCCCTTCCACACCCCAGCTCTTAGAATAGTGCCTGGCATGTGGCTGGCATTGTACTTTTATCCTTTCATGCCCATTTTTCAGCTTTGTCAGGAGGGATCAGAGAAGCATTTTGTCTAGGGCTAACTTTCCTCCTAACTGAGGCCAGCACCCTCTGACAGCTTTTCCTGATTCTATCTGAATTATGGGCTTGTAAAAACATAAGTGGTTGGAACAAATACTCTATGGTATTCTGTCCCTATGTCAATCTCAAAGATTGCTCCTTCTCATCTTTTGATGTTGTTCTTTCCTTGAACTCCAGTCGTTTTTCACATATGTACACCAAACAACACTCTAGTGGAGAGTTTCTGCTGATATTCCCCAAATTGCTGCTATCCATGTATCCAAGAAATTTCCAATCTTTAGATTTCTCTGAGGTTGGCCTGTTCCATCTCAACTTTGACCAGGCATTTGTCACTGTTGATACTAAGGAAACTTTTGGGCTATCTTTTATTAATCCTAAGTAAAACCCACTGCCCAGAAAATAAATCTGCCAAGGTAAAATGTTGTTTTTATCTCACAGAAAATATATTTATGAAGGTAAAAGGTTGCCTACATGTTGCAGAAATATACAGAGATACAGCTCACTGTCATATTCCCAACTCAAACCTGCGACTGTCCTCCTAAGTGGTCACACCTCTTTGTAGGTGACTGGATCCTTGTGACTCACACCTCCTCATCCCAAGTAGCTCTTTGTTTCTCCTCTGCCGAGTGACCTGCACCCTACTCTACCACTCTGCAATAACAAGCTTATTCCAAAATGAACTGTTAATTCTTTTGTGGCAGAAATGGTGCTTTGACTGTATCAAAAACCAAACTATTTATTAAGTGCTATTGGACTTTGAGGGAATATAACAAGTCCTATTCCTCTTCTGTATTTGGAACAATTTGAAATATGGAGGTTGGCATTTAAAATAGCCTTAGAAAAGATAAAATTCTATTAAAAATAGGTTTCTCATGAATGATCACCACTACACCTTCTCAGTGATTGCAATTCCTGAACCCATCTCATCTCACATGGCAGAGAACAAACTAAAATTCTCTCTTCCTCCACAATGAGATAAACTAAAGAAGATACAGAGAAGCGACTTCCCCTCAAAGATAATTCTCATTTCTTTCCTGATGAAAAACAGAGTGAGGAGGTCAGAGAGGAGGACAGTCACTTTAGCAAAGTGGAATTCACTCCACAAGGGGACAGGAGTCAGGATAATGGAGATTTCCTGCTAACAAGTGAGAAAGTGAAACATTGGAAAAGAAAGAATAGTCTTGAACGTTCTTCTACAAAAATTAAAAAAAAAAAAGAAAATTATGAGCACATTTCTTAACTTTTAACTTGCTATGTACTTTAATAGAGAATTAAAAATGATGAGATAAACATAAACTCAACTATTTGGCTTTTAATTTTATGATGTTTATTAATAAAAACATAGGCCTTTGTACTTTTTATCTACTTTGGATCATATGGCAACTCCTTGCTTAATATTTTGAGAAATGACCATATTGTTCTTCAAAGTAACTCTCCCATTGTCTAATATGTAAACATCAGCGCGTAAGGGTTCTGGTTCTTCAACCTTCTTGCTCATGTTTGTTATTGTCTTCCTTTCTGATTACAGCCCCCCAGGGGTGTGAAGCAGTATTTCATTCTACTTGCCATGTTCATATCCCTAATGACTAATAATGTTGAGCATCTCTTTATGTACTTTTGACTTTACGGACCTTTTAAATATGGTCAATGTGTACATGAAATAGTTATTCAAATTTTTTAGCTATTTGTGATTGGGTTATTTTTTAAAATTATTAAATTAGGAGAGATCTCTGTATATTTTGGATATGTCTCTATCAGACATGTATTTTACAAACATTTTCTCCCATTCAGAGCTTTGTCCTTGCATTTTGTGGTATTATTTGCAGCACAAAAGATTTTAATTTTAATGAAATCCAATTTATTTATCTTTTCCATTTATGTTTTTGGTTTTATATCTAAAAAACAATTGCTTAAACTAAAGTAAAAAATGATTTCCTTATTTTTTTCTCCTAAGATATTTATAGTTTATATTTTTATATTTAGGTCTATGGTTCTTTCTAAGTTAATTGTTGTGTATAGTGAATAGTAAGAATTCAGATTTATTCTTGCACATGTATATCCAGCTGTTCAGAGCTATTTGTTCAAAAGATTTTTCTTTCCACATTCAATGATCTTGGCATCTTTATTGAAAATCCGTTGAACATAAACATAAGAACTAATTTCTCAATTCTCAATTCTATTCTATTGACCTGTATGTCTATCCTTATACCATCTTGATAATTGAATTTCTGTAGTATGTTTTGAAATAAGAAAATGCGAGTGTTCTCATTTTGTTCTTTTACTTACATCTCTCTCTCTCTCTCTCTCTCTCTCTCTCTTTTTTTTGTTGCTATTCTGGGTCATTTCAATTCTCATATGAATTTGATGAACTAGTTGATGATTTCACTCAAAAATGTCAGCTAGATATTTTTGTGATTTTTAGACGAAATGTGATAAATGAAGATGTTAATTACTTAAGTCATGAAACCAAATTTAAAAACTGAATTATTAGTTGTATGTATTAAGTATGTTATGACATTTATTTTCCAATTTTATTTACACATTAGGATTCAAAACACATTGAACCTTTTATTGAGAAGATTTGCAAATGTATTAGAACACTGTTCCCAAGTTATTTATTAAAAACTCAAATATGAAAATTTTAAATATAGCACATTTACATCTTTTTCAGTATCTGAGTCATTTAATTATGAAAACACTTCCAATTCATTTAGAAAATAATTTCCCCATAAATTGAGTTTTATTTTTCTGGAAAAATTCATTTTGCCTTTGCTCATTATAGAAAAATATTAAATTGTCCTTGATAGGAATTATGTATGTGTGTATGTATGTGTGTGTGCATGCATGTGAAAGAAATTTTTTTGAAGCTGTGTGTCATGAAATAGGAAAACAATTTATGAATGGTACAAAGTATCCTCTCCACATAGGTCTTTGCCAAGATTCTAATACCAAAAATCCATTTAATGATTAAGTTCACTTAGGTGAGCATACTTAAATTAAACTCTGTGTCAATAAACTGAAAAGGGCTGGATAAACAGGGCCACTAGCCCTCTGCATGGAGGACTTCCCCTTAGCTCAGGGCACTTCTTAATATAGGACATGTGAAACTGATGAGGAAGCCAGTAAGCTCACATGCCCAGATGATTCATTTTTATAATACTTAATTTTTTAAGGTGAAAATAAACATAAAGTTTTAAACATTTTTTCTGGAACCCATGGATCATTTAAGCACTGTTCAGAGGTTATGAGTCCTACTATATAGTTGTCTTGCCAAGAAATCAAGTAGACTGCATAAAAATGTTGCAAAAGTTTTGCCAAGTGATCAGTAGGTAACTTTGATTAAAGATGATTTACTATAATGGTAAGAGCACAGGTGGGATCTGAAGAAGTAAAGCATCTCAATGAAAAGAAATACAAGATAATAAAGGCTTCAGGAAGGACAAGGTCAACTATGTTAGTGATGTGAACAAGTGGGATATGGAAAAGACAGAACCCAACACTGGAATACGAAATTGGAAATTGTAGGTAATGATCTAAAGAGCTGTTTCAGTGAAGTAGTATTATGAACAGAATTATGCACATCAAATTTATAGGTTGAGACTGTAACCTCCACGGTAACTGTGTTTGGAGAAAGGACCTTTAGGGAGATTATTAAGATTAGATGAGGTATTCATAAGGGTGGGCTTCTATCTGATATGTACAGATCTGTTGTTGCTAGGAGAGCAGGAAGGTCAATTTTGTTCTCCTTTTCTTCTTCTCTTTCATTACACATACAGGAAAAGGCTATGTGAAGACACAGCAAGAAGGTGGCTATCTATAAACCAGAAAGACAGCCCTCACCACAAATCAAGTAAGTTCATTGGCACCTTGATCACAAACCATTATCTTCCATAACTGTGACTAGAAAATATCTGTTATTTAAGCCATCCACTGGGTAGTATTTGGCCCTGGTAGCTGGAGAAGACTAATGTAAGTCATGATGAAGCCTGATGAGAGTTTGTTGAAGAAGCAAATCATAGTAAGCAAATCATGATACAAAATTAGACAATTCTTAATTTCGCTGGGTAGAGGAGCATAGAAATTGAATGGAAGCTAGAAAATTATGTGGAAAAAGGACATTGGTTTCTTAACACAAATAACATATTCACAATTTTATTCTTTGGTAAAGAATACAGTAGAGAGGGAAAGTGTTAATGCAGCAGGAAAAAAGTCATAATTTTATCCTGATTATCTTATAAGTAGAAGAGTATGGGATTCAAAGAAAATATGGAGTAATCTCCTTCCTTTTTATGTAGGAGAAAAGGCAATGTGTATGGGTACATAGGTATATAAACCTGGTGTTGTGAGAGGGACACAGTACATCTATCTTTACTGCACTTTAACTGGGAATTTAGAAATGAAGAGAGATGAAATGAAATGGTAGCTTGACAGAGATGGAAATTCCGGAAATTATTCACTTAAATAAATTACTTGAGTATGTTTATAGATGATGAGGAGTAGCTATGTCTAGTTTTACAACTAAAGATTTAATAAAGAGAAGGAATAATTGAAAAGAGCACCAATTAAAAGCATTTAGCTTAAGAAGGGATATGAAAACATCTGTCTCAAAGTTAGGGAAAAATTAGGAAACAACGAGTTTGAGATGCAAAAATCAGACGTAGTGAAGGAGAAGTAAATCCAGGGAGACCAAGTTGAATTTCACTGCTAAGGGTAAGAAAGAGGAAGGTGGTTCTGAAAAAAGTGAAGAAGAGCTAAATAAATAGTCACCTTGAACAATGGGCATTTTAAATGGAGAAGAATAAAACATTTAGGTAGACAATTGGGACAAGCACTTGGTCTCCATATGAAATAGAAATTAACCAAGAGGTCCAATGGGAGTCACACAGGTGAGGCTTTGTGAATACTTCATATAACCTTAACCCTTATTGGGGTTGTGCTTTTTATGTTGAAACACAAAGGAGACAGAACAGAGGAAAAAATCCTTAGGCTGACTCTCGGGGGAGTTCAGGGAGAGTTTTAAAGAGGTTTAGCTGCAAAAGGGTGGAGATTTTCCTGCCCCTGCTAAGTTTCACTACAGGCATTGCATGTCTCAATACATGTTAAATCTCCACTGGAAGGTGTGAGTTTTATTATTAAATGAGATTATAATGAGGGAAAAAGCCAAGATAAGGTCAAACTGGGGTCTCTTGTAGCTTAATCTGGCTGAATCCAGATTAAGCTGGTCTGGTTCTTTTGTTCCTTGGTGCCTTCCCAGCCTGTGTTATCATCTTGCTCTAGTGTCCCTGAAAAACATTTCTCATGATACAGATGGTTAGGCCCTTCTCCCTCTCCAGGTAGGGCCTGAATTCCAGTGATTGGAATGTTGGTGGAAATTTCTTTCTGCAGTGGGTCCTTAATCTTGGAGATTTGAAGAATGAATCCTCAGACCACACAGATCAGCGACAGGACAGGATTTATTAGACAGAAAGGAATACAGAAGGAATGAAGAGGAACAAAACCTCTGACAGCTGAGGGGGGACACCCAAGTGAGAAGTCCCGGGGGGGGGTCTTTTGTTTAGGGAGTTATATGCCACTTGTAAACAGAGTTCTTAGGAGTAAAAATAGCTCTTGGCCAGGAGCTGCCTGACAGAAAACAGAACTGAGTGTATTAACAAATGAATGCTTTCCCTCTAACTGGAGAAAAGCAGCAGGGACTATGCTTTCCACCTCAGGAGGCACCCAGCCTACTTGAAATACTGGCCAAACTGCTTTTCTTTTATCTTGCTTGTGTTCAGAGAACGCAGTTGAGAGAAAAAAGTAGTCTGTTTGCTCAGGCCTAGAAAATGGGAGTCCCTGTTCAGCCCTGAATGAGGGAACTCTGCATCAGAGAAGCTCTTTGAATTAGGCCAGATCAAGCAGCCCCTAGTTGCCTCCCCTGGTCAGAAGTGAGGCCCAAGTCCTGTCCCTACACTGTCTCAGATTGACAAGCAGCATCAGTGGTCCTGAGCCACTTAAATAGTATTTAAGTTACATCATAAGCCCATATTTTACTTTCTGCGCCAAGTAGCAGAATAAGGAAAAAATAGGGTACTAATTGATGTTAGTTATAGAAGGGGGCCAAAGGGGCAAGAATAGACCTCCTTGAAGTGAAGAAATGGATACAGTAGGTGCAAATTCTAGACAGGAGAATCTCTGAAGTGAAAGAGTTGGAGGTGATAGGAATCTGAATCGAAGCTATGTGTGTTTGTTAAATAATGTGAATAAAATAGGAATTAGAAGAAAGCAGAGGATATTGAGAAATTTGATTAACAGGCTACCTTATTTTTTGGTGCCAATTTAGAAAGGGAAAAATTGTCTTATTATGTTGAGGGGCCAGATGAATAATTGAGTAATATACAAAAAAGGAGATAGAGGAAGTAATTAGGAATAATTTTAAAATGTTCCACTATGGACAAATATAATGAACTAACGATGTGTTCAAAAGGACTAGTAGAGAGGTTGGCAGGAGAGAAACCACCAAACCTGTATCTACATGCAGGTTGCAGATGAGGACAGGAAGACACGATTGTGAACAGCATGTAAGATCACAGAACTTGCTCCTAGTGATTGTGATTTGTGATTGTGATTGTGTGGTGATTGTGATTGTGAATTGTGGTAGTGATTGTGGATCACAGGAAGCTGGGGATATGAGATTTAAAACCAACCTGATTTTCCATAACTCTTCCGAGTTTCTGGAGGACATAACTAAAGACCAATTTATTAGCCTTAGGTCTTTTAGTAAAGATAATATTAAAAAATATGTTAATAGATACAACATGCGCTATGGACCGAATGTTTGTGCTCCTCCAAATGTACATGTTGAAGCCTAATCTCCAGTGTGATGATATTTAGAGGTGGGACTTGGGAAAGTTGTAAGTGTGTGAGGGTGAATCCATCATGAACGAGATGGTTCCTCTCTATTTTCTATCTGCCCTATGACAATGCAAGAAGTTGATTATCTACAAATCAAGAAGTGGACCCTAACCAGACTTTGGATCTGTCTTCATCATTGAAAGGGGGGGGGGGGGGAGAGATCTCATAGACCACCAAGGCTTGTACGAAAGGTCTTTATTGGTGAGGGGATGATGTTGCTGGACAACACCAAGGAGGGCAAGGGAAGAAAGAGAGAGAGGGGAGAAAAGAGAGAGAGAGGAAAGGGTGGGAGAGACAAAAACCAAGAGACACAGAGAGAGGGGAGAGAGAGAGAGCATGCGTGCAAGAGAGTTACATAGGTTTGGTTAAGGGAAGTCTTAGAATGGTGATGGGAGGGTAGAATAGCCAATAAGGAGTTACTGCCCTGGCTGGAAGAGGTGTTAGGGGCAGGCCATAGTTAATCTTGGTCTTTAGAAAGTAGGAGGGGCTTTTCTGGGGGCAATTATCTAACATTCCTCCCTTCTTGATTTATTAAAAATAGGGGGTTGGCCTTGGGATAGGGGACGTAGAGTTCTCTCTTCTGTAGCTTCTTCCTGCTGAGAGTGGCTCATAGTTTCCATTGGCCAACTAGAGGACGATTATGACTTTTTTGTTGGGAGGATGTAAGTTTTTCCTTTCAGACTGTTCTTTTCGTGGTGGTTGTTTAGGAAAATCTTGTGGTTTGGAGTAGTGTAGTCCATTTATGAACAGTTTATCTTGTTGTAGGTTTTGAGTACTAACTGACTACCTGTTGATATAACTTTGAGAGTTGAGTTTGAATAAAATGAGTTATTGAGTAGGAAATGTTGGCTGTTCCTGTGTCTATGTTAGCTGTGATCCTCCCTGCTGCCAGTAAGGGAAGTATGGCAACTTGGGTAGCCCGTTTCATAGGCGTTGTTGGATAGAGAGAAAGAGGCACTGGAACAGGTTCATCTCCTGCAATAATTTTAAAATCAGGTAGTGATATAACTATGGAACAGAGACTTTGAATGTGGATAGGGGGAATTTGGTATAATTTTTTCCTGCAGGGAAACTGGAAGGAAGGATGGCACTTTCTGTGTAACTTCTTTTTTGGTTTGAAAGGGAAAGTGACTATATTAGAGTACTTTGATGGGTGTAGACCCAATAGGGGAGTGGTGCTGGTAAAGTTGAAGTAAAGAGGGTATGACTAGATGACTTGATTGAGTGAAGGTATAAAAGGTTTAGTTTCATGTGTGTAAGTTGTTAAATTAAGAGATGTGGGGTCTGAAAGGTTGAGAGATAAAGTGTTAGGAATTATGACTGGGGAAGTTTGAAGTTTAGTGTGTAAGAGACTTAGAACATTTAATCTAATTTAGTTGTCCAGTTTATATTTATGGTGATGTTTTAAAAGTGAGTATGTTCGTAAGATGGAATTATAGGTTAGATTAAGATTTAGTTGGGGTGTAAGGGTGGAGAGAAGGAAATTTTGGATTTGATTTTGGCTAATTTCTTCTTTTAAAATTTGAGAATGAGTTTTAATGATTTTGATAATATCTGTTAAAGGAGAGGGTATACATTTTGGTTTTAATACTATTATGATGAGTTCATAAAAGTATGGCCAAGGGTGTGGAAAAGTAGTTGTTGATAGTTGTATATAGGTGTCGGTGACTTTCCAGGGGGCTATGGATTTATAGTCTCAATAGGCATATCCTTTTCTATATTTTGAGTTAGGATTTTGAGTACTGTAAGTATATATTTGGAGGGTGTAATTTAGATAACAATGTTTGTTTGAAGAGACTAAGGTATATGAATTACCTTTAAATAATTTACATAAGGTGACATTAAATAATATATTAGAGTGATTTGATTTTTTAATTAATGTTTTGTTAATTGAGGTGTGATATGATTTTCAGGTGTTAGACTATGAGTTGATGTGTAATTTTTATGTTTTTTTCTCAGTGGTCAGAGAGTGAGAGAAGTTGAGGGTTTTGTAATTGAGACTTATAAGTATTTGGAGAAATTATTAGGAATAAGAAAATTATGAGAGGCATTTTAGGAAGGTAAGAGAATACTTTATAAATATGGAGTAAAGGGATAGAGAGTATTTTGTTTTTGAGATTTTATGGTGGAGTAATTGTGATTGGATTAATATTAAAGCGTAATATTAGGAATATAGTTATTATTACTATGAAGATGTCTATTGGTGAGTATTAAAGGAGGTAATGATTGAAATTTTATGAGACATATCTTTTAGAGTGTTGGACCTCAGGTGGAGGATGAATTTCAGTTTTCTGGACCTCTGGAATCTAAGTGAGTTTAAGTTTTAGGGGGCTTGTTTCTTGAGCCGAGTATGAGGGAAGATTTTTAGGTGTCGTCTGTTGACCTCTAGTAATAGTTGGATTAAGGAAAGGCTTAGTGTGAGGTATATGAAATTATCCAGGAAATGAGGCTGATTTTACTGCAGTGGGTATTGATAAAATTACTCCATGAGGTCCTTGCCATTTTGGCTCAAGTGGTTTTTTTGGGATGATTAGGAGGAGCTACTACAACTTGATCTCCTGGGTGAAAGGAGATGGGTAATGAAGGTCTTGGGATAGGAAGAAGTGTGTCTGTTTGTTTCTATAAAAGGGATCAGATATACTAAAGAAGAGAGGATAAGATAGAGGGAGATAATGCGCTATTTGATGGTGTAAGTCTTGGAGGAAGAATGGGTTTACCAAACATTAATTCAAAAGGAGAGAGGATGGAGGGTTTTTTGGGAAGGGAATGTAGACATAGAAGTGCCAGGGATAGAAGAGTGATTCAGTTTAAGTGAAGTTTAAGGGAAAGTTTGGTTAATATAGATTTTAGGGATCTGTTAGACCTTTCAACCTTCTCTGAAGATTGAGGATGGAAAGGAATATGGAAATGTCAGGGGATACCTAAGGCTTTGGTTAAGGTTTGAGAAATGGTGGAGGTGAATTCAAGTTCATTGTTGGACTGTAAAGAACAGGGGATTTCAAAGCCGGGAATAATGTCTTGGAGTATGATAGAGGCAATAGTGGTAGTCCTTTTGTTTGTAGTAGGAAAGGTTTTAATCTAACCTGAGAAGGTATTTATTAATACTAAGAGGTATTTATAATGTTTGATTTTGGGTATGTGTGTGAAATCAAGTTGCCAGTCTGTTTCAGGAAAAGGTCTGCTAGCCTGGTGAAATGGAAAGTGTGGGTGGTGAGACTTTGTTTGTGGGTCAGAGCACTGGTAGATCTTATAGGATGATGTAAATTGATTCAGAAACTCTGAATCTACCATATATACTCGATTATAAGCCGAGTTTTTTAGGCACAAAATTTGTGCTGAAAAACCCGAACTTGGCTTATACTACAGGTTATTTGATTCGGTGCACGCCCACCTAATCAAATGCATGCAGTCTTCTTTCCTCTTCTGCCCTCTGCTTGAGGGGGCGGTGCTTCAGCTCAGTCCACAAGTCACGGCTGAGCTGAAGAGGTAGGCGGCTGAACTGAATTGTATTACACTGAACTATTTAACCCACAATATTTAATGGCACATTTAATTAAGTGAAAACCCCATTTAAGGCAGTAAAGTCTTGTAAATAAATGTTTTGAAGGATTTTAACCTTTGTGATTTAGCTTGATTACCTGTTAAGCTACGGTTTTCTGCACTTTATTTAAAGTTTTAAAGTTGTTGTTGCTA
>CAUYPK010019943.1:0-34917 GCA_963574355.1 Loris lydekkerianus
GGCATATACCCAGAAGACCAAAAATCACATCATAACAAAGATATTTGTACCAGAATGTTTATCGCAGCCCTACTCATAATTGCTAAGTCATGGAAAAAGCCCAAGTGCCCATCGATCCACGAATGGATTAATAAATTGTGGTATATGTACACCATGATACTGGTGGGAAAACTGGATATTTTAAATATTATG
Source organism: Loris lydekkerianus (assembly GCA_963574355.1). Lineage (NCBI taxonomy): Eukaryota > Metazoa > Chordata > Mammalia > Primates > Lorisidae > Loris > Loris lydekkerianus. The sequence goes on from CAUYPK010019943.1 coordinate 193, forward strand.
TATCAACTCTTTAAAAATCAGAACCTTCTCTTCTACGGGCTTTGCTATTGTGATTACTATTTATTATTGTTCCTTTTCTTAGTTTAGTATCTTTTGGGAACAAGTTCTAAGGTCTGTATTCATTGTTGTGTGTATCCACAGATGTCAATGCTTGGTTAGCTTAGTCTTTGCTCAAGGGCTTTGTGTTTGTATGGGGCAGACTTTCAACAGTCAAGGAGTTAATGCATCTGCCTAACCATTCTATTCCTGTTTTCACAGCCTGAAGGTCAGCCAGAGGTGAGAATTTAAGGCCTCCTCGGATCTTTCCTGAGTATGTGCTCAGCTTTACACATATGCATGGCTTTCTTTATTCCCAGGAATACATTATAGCTTTTTCAAAGCCTTTATGAACATCACATTTCTCAGTTTTTTATTTTAAGCTTTTAAATTAGTTTTGCTTTTTGCCCAGCTATTAAATACTGCCTCAGGCAACAATGAAGTTAAACAACTGATTTGAAAAGTTTTCAGTAAATACCTCTGGAGTTAAGTTTTTTTGCACTGAGTAATCTCTTAGTCAGGCTAAATAAAGATTTTCTTGCAGGTGGGTCTGCTATAGTATGGACATTTGTTCTCTCAAACCTCATGTTAAAATGTAATCTCCAATGTTGGAGATGATAGCCTAATAGAAGGTGTTTGGGTCATGGGGACAGATTCCTCACGAATGGCTTGGTGCTATTCTTGCAGTTATGAGTGAGTTCTCACTCTACTAATTCCCATGAGACCCAGCTGTTAAAAAGAGCCTGACATCATCCCGCTTTCTCTCTCTTGCTTCCTCCCTTGCCATGTGATCTCTGAACATCTGGCTCCCTTTTACTTTCTATCACAAGTGGAAGCAGCTTTAGGCCCTTATGAGAAGTAGATGCTGGCACCACACTTATTGCACAGCCTGAAGAACTATGAACCAAATAAGCCTCTTTTCTTTATAAATTACCTAGCCTCAAGTATTCCTTTATAGCAACACAAATGGACCAAAACAGGGATAGGGATATTCCAGGGAAGTACCAGACAAGTAAAAATGTGACAGTATTCTAGGAATGAAGCTTTGAAGGCATTCTATCCCCATTTTGACTTCTCCTGTGGCTGCCAGGCTATTGGTTTTCATCATGATTGTGAACTGTTTATTTTCAAGGTTACCACAGAGCTGGAAAGAGAAGGATGGGAATGGAGCAAACTATAATGCTATGAAGTTTGCTGTTCTTACCAAGAATCAGCCATTTTTCTTGAATTAATTTGTCCTACATAGCTGTAAGCCTTTGGTCAATTTTCAGAGCTCTGAAAAAGTCAACTCTGACATTTTTGTCAGTTTTCTCACTCTTTTTATGGAGTTGTGAATAACTGAAAGTCCTTACTCCTCCAATTTCACTGATATCACCCACTAGCTGGGACTTTTAGATGGAGATATTCTTTAAGACCAAGCAAACTGAAATGCAATATATACTTTCTGGAATATAACTTATAATATTCCAAAATAAAAACCGCTAATTTTGGACGTCTAAATATAAACCATAAAGAATTGAGTCCTATTAAGAACTCAGAACTTAGACAATTCAGTTTCCAATTCTTTTCCTTTAATTTCCTTATAATAATTTGTCTAAATTAACTTTGACATCTATTTTTAAAAGAAAAATAAAATTTAATTAGTGGCACAGCAGAGTAAGAGACAAAATGTATATTAATTAAAAGTTCAAGATAATAATCTAGGAGTTTCATTAATGGAAGCTATATATGTAAGAAAATATCTCCCAATCAGAAGTAATATCCTAATATAAATTCACCTAGCTTTGACTTAATAGAACTTCTTATTCATCTCATGCTTATAAGGATCAATTTCATTTTCTCATACATGAAAAAGAAGAAATTCTAAACATTTAGGAATAATAACTTTTTTAGGAATCTAATAAAAGCTGTGGACTCTCTGGAATAATAAACATAACTCTGCTTATAATTTCAAGGGTTTGTTGGATAGCCTGCAGCTTGCAAGTTAAGAATCCCTACTGAACAAAAAAAGTATGTTTTTGATGAGGAAAAAAAAAAATAGAGAATATTCAAATAATTATAATATTTCACCTTCAGCAGAGCAATGAGAATTAAAAATATGAAAACATGTAGAGGTGGTCTCTAACTAATAAACATATTTCATTTCAAAAGTTAACTTGTAAATTATTTACTTAGAATTTATTACATGTTTTTCCTAATAAAAACTTTGTTATAGGCTGGGTATGAACCCCAGCACTCTGGGAGGCCGAGGGGGATAGACTACTTGAGCTCAGGAGTTCAAGATCAGCCTAAGTAAGAGCGAGACCCTGTCTCTAAAAAATTGGCAGGTGCTATGGCAGGCACCTGTAGCCCCACCTACAGGCTGAGGTAGGAAGATCACGTGAGCCCAAGAGTTTGAGCTATGATGTCACGGCATTCAACCCAGGAGACAAAGTGAGACCCTGTCTCAAAAAAAAACAACGACCAAAAAAAAAAAAAAAAACTTGTTATAAACAATAGTTGAAGATGAGAAAATATAGGTCCCCCTAAGGGTAGGTGCTTTTTTTTTTGTCTTTGTATTATAATGACCTATTCAAACAAATAGAAGACAGCAGGTTCTTAGGAGACTCTTTATAAAACTTATTTCATTGAATAATGTATTTGAATACAAGTACACTAAGAAAACAAGAAAAAAATACCAAAGTAGCTATCGACAAAGATCAAATAAACCACAAAGCCCACAATAAAAAAGAATAAAAAATAAAATCAATTTTAAGTTATTACTTGAGAGACAAGTTTAATTAGAAAAGAATGTAATGAAGAATAAAGATATTTCTAGACATTCTTAATTAAACTTATGAAATTCTTTTTATTGGGTTAAATTTCACTTCAAATACATCATTCTTTCTATGCTAAGCTATGAATAAGGTCATTTTTGAATCCTAACAATTTTTTCTTTTTTGAGACAGAGTCTTACTTTGCCACCCTCAGTAGAGTGCTGTAGTGTCATAGCTCACGGCAATCTCAAACTCCTGGGCTCAAGTGATTCTCTTGCCTTGGCCTCCCAAGTAGCTGAGACTACAGGCGCCCACCATGGCGCCTGCCACGACACCCAGCTATTTTTAGAGATGAGGTCTCACTCTGGCTTAGTCTGGTCTTGAACCTGTGAGCTCAGGCAATCCACCAGCCTCGGCCTCCCAAATGCTGGGATTATAGGCGTGAGCCACCATGCATGGCTCCGAATCCTATAAAACTAGTGTATGGTGCCCTGTGATTGCATTAATATACACAGCTATGACTTAATAATTTAAAAAAAATTAATCTTTTAAAACAAACAAAAAAAAAATGGACTAGAAAAGCAGAGGAGTTTAGCTGCTTTGACTATGGTTACTGGAAAAGCAGTTGTAAGAAGTTGGGCAGGGGGGCACTGCTCAAAAAAGATTTATATATTAATATAATGAAATGATTTGTTATTTATTACATATATTATACATACATAGTATAATAAAATGTGCCTAAGTTACAATAAAGTAAGCTAGTGTGAATATGAGCATCAAAGGGTATGAGAATCTCATTGCAGGAAAAAAAAAGGTGGGGGTGATAGAGATGAAATTTTTATTTTGCTTCCTTAAGATAAACTTCATATATGATATACATATACCAAGGAATACTATGCAGCATTAAAAAAAGATGGAGACTTTGCCTCTTTTATGTTTACATGAATGGAGTTGGAAAATACTCCTCTTAATAAAGTATCTCAGGAAGGGGGAAAAAATCCATTTAGTAAAGTACCTCAGCTAGGGGAAAAAAAATCCAAAGTGGCTCAAAGGAGTAGGGTGCCAGCCCCATATACTGCAGGTGGTGGGTTCAAACCCAGCTCTGGCTAAAAACTGCCAAAAAAAAAAAAATATATATATATATATATCCAATGCACTCAGTACTACTATGAAACCAATTTATAATCACTCACACTTTCATATGAAAGATAAATCACAACTATAGCTCAGGATGAAGGAGGGAAGGGGAGAGGGATGGGAAGGGAGGGGGGTGGTTAGATTGAGGGAGAGTTAATGGTGGGATCACACCTATGGAGTATATTGCAAGGGTACAAGTCAAATCTATCAAGTATAGAACCCAAATGTCTTAACACTGTGATTAAGTAAATGAGGTGAAAGCTATGTTAATTAGTGGGATGTAAGTATTCCAATTTGTACAAATAATCAACACATTGAATCCCACAAAGGCATAAATGTATTCATGATCTATGTATATATGACTTAATAAAAAAAATGATTAACTTTATAAGGGGCCATTGTGCTAAAGAAGATGGGAAAATTTCATTCTGGAGTCATAAATATAAAGGGCCAATTGCATGTTTCACTTCAATATCACTGAACTCTGACCAAAACCAGACAATGTTATCAGTAATATGCAGAACTCTATTGGATTTAATATCTATATGTTGTATCCCAACCATACAGGATGTATATAAAAAGAGGACAGAATTGCATCAAAGAGGCTTTAGAGTATGAAGGATCAATGGAATGGCCTGACCTTGTCTTCAGAACAGGACTTGAAGACATTCATATAGCAAAAGCAATGCTATAGCAATGAAGGAAAGGTTATAATTTCAGTGATAGGTTCCCATATATTATATTAAGTAAAGACAGGACTTAAATCCAGGGATATGAACTATATGCCAAGCATCATCCCCTTTAAGTTTGGAGTTTGACTCTCTGACTAGGTGACAATAAATAGAGGTTCAGTCTGGCATTCTGGATCCATATCTCCAGAGATCTGGCCGAAGAAATCTGTCAATGAACAACCTTAGCTAAATGAAAAGGTAATTAATTATCTCCCCAACAAAACATCTTTAGCCCATACAGCAGTGATTTTCGGCCAGTGTGCTGTGAGAGGATCTTAGGTATGCCATGAAAATTTTTGAAGATCATTAATTAAATTATTTTTGAAAGAAGCTGAAAGCCCAGTCAGTATGTTCTTTTTTTTGCTCAACATAATTTAAGTGTGCTGTGGAAGTTTAACTACAGGTTCAAGTGTGCTGTGAAATAAAAAGGGTTGAAAAACACTGCTGTAGAGGTTTAGAATGAGGTACAACAACGAGATAAATCAAACCTTTGGCATTAATAATTTTAGGTTAAGAAATAAGCTAAGAAGAATATTTATTCTAATTACCGTATATACTCGAGTATAAGCCGAGTTTTTTTTTCAGCACAAATTTTGTGCTGTATATACTCGGCTTATACTCGAGTATATACAGTATATGTAACAATGCTTAAGAGAATTTGGCCTATATTATTCCAATTTAATATAGGTAATTGAGTACTGATTTAGACTTGTGATTTTAAGTTTGAATTGTACTATGTTTATAAACAATATCAGAATATTTAAGAAGAAAAAGATTTAACACATTTATATATTAGTTATGTTTATAGAAAATTTACCTCAGGGCTTGGTTTTCTGCTTTAGTTAGATAATCAAAGTATAGAAAAAACTAAAATAGTAAGTTAAACTTAAAGGCAGTTAAATTTTAAGGAAATATAATTTAGTTGTAAATTATGCTTAAAAGTCAATTTTAAATTTTGCTAAGTTTATAAAATAATTTATATTAAAAAACAGTAATAGGGCTTGGCATCTGTACCTCATTGGATAGGGCTTTGTCCACATACACCAAGGCTGGTGAGTTCGAACCCGGCCTGTACACTGCCAAACAACAATGACAACTACAACAACAACAACAAAAATAGCTGGGCATTGTAATGGGCGCCTATAGTCCCAGCTACTTGGGAGGCTGAGGCAAGAGAATCACTTAAGCCCAAGAGTTTGAGCTTGCTGTGAGCTGTGACACCATAGCACTCTACCAAGGGCGACATAGTGACACTCTGTCTCAAAAAAACAAACAAACAAAAAAACAGTAATAGCCTATTCCAAAGTATAAAACCATAAAACATAAAATCTATAAATCTTACCAAAAGATTTTAAAGATTAAAGCACTAAAAACAAATCACTTAATGATTCTTTGTGAGTAGCAACTTCTGAGAAACTTCTAAAATCATTATAATAATTCAAAGGGTCACAAAAGTATTTAAAAGTAATGATCCTGAATAAAAGTCTGCAGGAACAGATTAACTTTGAGCTCACAGTATGTGGGCTTCTACTTCCTAAAGTAAAATAACTGGATAAAATATAAATAGGCTACTGTGCCCTATATTTTCTAATCTAAACCATCAACTGCATTGCTCTTTGGATTAAAAAATGAAAGCACTAAAGAAGGATTTATCTTTTACTGGACTGCAGAAAAGTCAAAAGTTAAAAGACAGGCTAATTAGAAAAGTTAATATAATAGCCAATTGTGCCTTCTGAAGTATGAACGTATGTATTATAGTTATAAGAAATCATGGCTTAAAAAAACTAAAAAGTAGGGCAGCACTTGTGGCTCAGGGAGTAGGGCACCAGTCTCATATACTGGGGGTGGTGGGTTTGAGCCTGGCCCCGGCCAAAAAACTGAAAAAAAAAAAGGGAAAACTGAAAAATTAAATACCTTTAAAAGGTTTACATATTGTTTATAAATATTTATCTGTATGATTATTAATGTCTTAGAATAAAATTTTAAGCAGTACTGATTTAAGCAGTACTGATCTTAGAATAAAATTTTAAGCAGTACTGATTTAAGCAGTACTGATCTTTCAAAAAAAATTTTTTTTAAGTGTGGTATATGTACACCATGGAATATCATGCAGCTGTAAAGAAAGATGGAGACTTTACCTCTTTCATGTTTACAAGGATGGAGCTGGAACATATTCTTCTTAGTAAGGTATCTCAAGAATGGAAGAAAAAGTATGCAATGTACTCAGCCCTACTATGAAACTAATTTATGCCTTTCACATGAAAGCTATAACCCAGCTACAACCTAAGAACAGGGGGAAGGGGAAAAGGATGGGAAGGGAGGGGGGAGGTAGGCAGAGGGAGGGGGATTGGTGGGATTACACCTGCGGTGCATCTTGCAAGGGTATATGTAACCTTTCAAATTTTTGTATGATATATAAGTTTGACTTAAGTCAAATATGATATATGAATATTCTAGTTCTAATAGATCATAATTCTAAAGGTAGTAAGTTATACACTTGGAAGGAACTCATCTTCTGAATCTGCAATTATCCTTGCCATTATTTTGCCTCCCTCCTTTCCCATCCCATGTCCCCCACCATAGAATTCAAACTTAGACCCTAAAAAATATATGTTGAAGATTTTACTTTTCTTAGTCAAAAACATAAGCCCTTGATGGCTTTATAACTCTTTAAATTACTCTATCTTTCAAATAGCATGTTCCAGAATTCTGGCAAACTAGAATGGAGTTTAAACTGTCTCTACTAACTTCCCACTATATCACATCTTCTGCTTCCCCACTCCCAGATGAAGGTTAGGTTGATAAATGGATTTTGGAGATGGAATAAAGGCAGACATCAAATAACTTACTTGAAATCCATCTCTTACCTTCTGTACTTAACCCTGGACTTGATGTGAACTTGGCTACATCAACAATTTTTACAGCAAATTGTTGCCCAGTTTCTCTGTTGATACATCTTCGGACAACACTGAAGGGACCCCTAAAAAACAAAAAGTCAATTTTAATTCATTGATTTTCTTAAGTTCCTATTTCCTATCAATATCTTACTATTTCATTGTCTAGTATAGTCATATTGTATAACTACCAAGCCATTCTATTTTTTAGACTCCAGATAGAATATAATTTTTAAAATAAATTTAAATAATGTATTTTTAAACATATTTTTCTATAATTCATGAGGTAAGTAATTAATATTTTAAAAGATTATTAAACCAGAAAAACAAGACAAATAATTAACTTTGCAATTTAAAATCATTTTTAAAAATACTTAAATAGTATTCTTATATTCAAAGAAAATAATCATTATAGTATTATCAACATCTTAAACAGTGTAAGTAAAGTCCATAGTAGTGGTAGTATATGAAGTTTTAGTCTTTTGAAGGAGAAACCAAATTCATCCTTGACACCTCTCTCTCAACTTATCAAATCTTCACTAACATGTCCTACTGAGTTTATCTCAAGTATCTCTTGAACTTGTTCACTTCTCTCCATGTCCCATATCCTAGTGTAAGCTACCACCATCTTCTACTAAGTCTACTGAAAAACTCATGTCTCCCATTCATTCTTGCAGTGAGGTTTTAAAAATGAAAATCTGATATGATATCCCCACTTAAACCTACAGAGAGAGAAAGTATCTGCAATACACATCTTGTCAAGAACCAAAATATATAAGTAATTCCTAAATAAAGTAATAAAAAAAGATATTCCAATAAAATCTGGGCAAAAGAGTCAAGGGGGCACTTCACAAAGAGAAAACCATGCATAATTTGGTCTCCAGTAACTTCTCCAGTTTCACAGGAAATCATAGAGGAATCCTTCATCCTCCTTAAATGTCAAATTAGAATTGTTCTAAACCGCCACAGAAAGGAAGTAATTTCTACCAATAGAAATTTCTACCATGAGTCCAGCTATTTGCATACCCAATTCTCTCCTGAATCTAAATTGGTGGCTCACAGTACTAGCCTCACAGTTAATCAGCTGAGATGATTTAAAACATACCAATGCCCAGGCCCAAACAATAAACACATACACATGTGGGACATGCACACATGGTTCCTTGTGATTAAAAGTTATCAAATATCTAAACTCAATTAAGGTAATCTAAAGATAGATCTGTGATGTTTGCACTGACTATTAAAAATATATAATACAAGAGCAATATACTATAGAAGTTTATCTGAAGGCACATATAGCTTAAGTCATTACATAACTCATACACATGTGTGTATTTTTCCCCAGAGGTGGGAGGAGTTGGTGGGGAAACAAAGAAGCACCCACACTGGCCTCTATAGGTACAAACAATGTGCCTGGATGCATGTGTTCCATTAGCAGATACAGAAAAGTTCTTCATTTACACACTTGTGATCTGCCTGCCTTTAAGTAAAGTTTGTCTTTCTTCTTTCAATTAGAGGGCATGCAATTGAATTTAATCTAACTCAGATTTAAGCATTTCTCCAAGATGACATGAATGCCATCAGGAAGACATCAACTACATTGCAACTTTAAATCTCTCTTCGAGCAACCTAACAAAGCTAACCTGGAAGAAAAAGAAATAGTAATTATGTACCTTTGAGGATTCTATAGAAAGAGAATCTTTTGGATGATCACTCAAAACTGTTCAAAGATTTTCCTCTGAGAGAAGACAAGACCCCAAAGTGAAGCATGGCTCCCACAAATGTCTTCATTCTTGACCTGAATGTCTTTACTAAAGACATTCTTGACCTGAATGTGATTACCTATCCTGACAATATCAAGCGATGTCAGGAAATACTTAACGTAATTGGTTTTCATCCAAACATAAACCCTTGGGACTCTATTTATATACACATTTGTGTTGCCTGTTTCAATTCAATACATCTTTTTGGAAATTTTCCAAGATCTCTATGTGGGATTGTTTGTGGTCAATTGAGTCAATTCTTTACTTTTTCCTGCTTAAACAAAAGTGAGAAAGAAAGCACAGCTTCTCTCCCCACTTTTTCAGTAACAGTAAAATTAAGAGAGCTAGGGAGAAAGGCAAGAAAAAGGAATACTAAGACAAGAAAACACAAAACCTTTTTAAAATCTGTAAACAGAAATTAAATCAAATCCCTAATTCTTTAAGCTAATTTTATAACATGAGTAAAAGAAAACAAGACATATCTATGAAATATTGAAGACCTGAAGATAGTCAAAAGTAAAGCATTATGTCTGTCCCTCAATGACACCCAGGGGGTTAACAAAGGTAAACCAAATTTAATACCCTAAAAACACATCAAAGTATACTTTGAAGTTTTTTGTGTGTTTTTTTTTTAATCTATTAATTAGAAATTCAGCAGAAACTGATAAAATTTAAAATTTGGCTTGGACTCCCACCTTTAAAAAGGAGGGGTGATATGTGCAACACAGCAACCATATCACACTTATTAACTATACTTGGAGGACAGTTTAAGGCAGGCCACAAATATAGGAGGCATAAGTTTCAATCTGGTTGGCTTTTACCATTTTTTGATTCTTGAAATTTTATTCTTAGATTTTTAAATTTATGGTATAGTCAATTCATAAGTATTTATAAAATACTTATAAGCCATTATCATAAACTACTATTTTTTCTCATATTTACACTAATTATGACCAGGGTATTAATGAAAACAGAATAATATAATTGATGGCATTTCAGATTTGATGAAATATATATTCTTTATTCAACTCTTTACAAATACTGAATATTATGATTGGGACTGTAATACAAGGTTCTACTTGAGCCAGCTGGCTGCATACAGAAGTCTATGATTTTAAGTAAAAGGTCAATTAAACCAAAATATGTTGCAACTGAATATTTCTATAATATCCCCTATGGTTTTGAAAAGAATACAACTGTGTCTCTATGTAGACACAGAATAATCTTTAGTTTTCACTTATGTGAAGAAAAATTAAGTCTAGGAAATAATTCTGATATCAAAGGTAAATATATAAAAAATGAACATATTTATTAGAAGTTAATTAAGTAGAATTAAATGAAATTACACTAGAATATAGTATGTTAGATCCCAGGATAATAGCATAGATTATGCACAATGCATCTAATTTATTTCCCTCCCCAAACTCCACTAAAATGATACCAAAGAGTTTTATTTAAAAAGAAAAAGACCAGAAGAACAAGAGAGGAGACAACAGTAATAATCAAATTTGGAAGGCAAGAAAGCAGATGGAATAGTAGTAACTGACTTAGCAGACCTGGGAAAGCTGAATTACAAAGAGAAAAATGAGGAAGGTTCAGAACCAAACTCATTTACAGTGCAGAATCCTCAAGAAGTTCATGAACTGGTAGCACCAGATAACTCTGGAACCAGAAGTAAAGACAGGGTGGGGTCAAAATAAAATGGTTTGAATGAAATTTATTAGAGAAGAAATTGGAGCCCTAGATTCTCTCCTCTACTCCATACCAAGGGTTACTGTCCCTGCCTCATTATAACAGGATTATTCTCTAGAAAGAGTAAAGCATTCGGTCTCAGAACTGGAGACAAGGCCACTGAGGAGGTGGATACCATATGGAAAGCAAGGGCAGGGTGGCACCTGTGGCTCAAGGAGTAGGGCACTGGACTCATATGCCAATGGTGGTGGGTTCAAACCCAGCCCCAGCCAAAAAACTGCAAAGAAAAAAAAAAAAAAAAGAAAGAAAGAAAAAGAAAAAGAAAGCAATGTTGTCACACACATACTGAATGTAGACAGCCCCAGTCCCTTTTTCCCTATTCCTGAGGAATATTGGAAGCCAGATCTTTACCCTTAAGGCAGGATATGAAAGACTTTTCTACTAAATATCTGACTAGCCCAGAAGGAAAGACCTAATGATAATTACACAAGATTCTCCAAACTGCTCAATTAGATCATCCTCCAGCAAAACCCAAGTCAACAGTTCTTTATTTTTTTTTATTAAATCATAACTTTGTACATTGACGCATTTATGGGTTCAGTGTACTGCTTTGATATACAATGTGAAATGCTTATATTGAACTAAGTAACACATCCATCACAATTATACTTATTTCTTAATAGTTTTGAAATGTACCATTGCATCATGCACATTGGGTGAGGTCCCCCCAAATACCCTCCCTCCTCCCATATCCTCCTTCCCCTCCCCTCTCTCCTCTTCCCTTCTACCTTCTAGACTATAGTTATGTTTTGCCATTCATATGAATGTATAAGTGATTATATATTGATTTCATAGTAGTACTGAGTACATTGGATACCTTTTTTTCCCATTCTTGAGATACTTTACTAAGAAGAATATATTCCAGCTCCATCCAGGTAAACAGAAAGATGTGAAGTCTCCATCTTTTTATGGCTGCATAGTATTCCATGGTGTACATATACCACACAATTTGGTAATCCATTCCGGGCTCGATGGGCACTTGGGCTGTTTCCATGTCTTGGAAATTATGAATTGGGCTGCAATAAACATTCTGGTGCAGATGCCTTTGATGTAAAATAATTTTTGATCATCTGGGTATATACCTAGTAGAGGAATTGCAGGATATGAAGGGTAGGTGTATTTTTAGTTCCTTAAGTGCTCTCCAAACTTCTTTCCAAAAAGGTCACATTAATTTGCATTCCCACCAGCAGTGTAGAAGTGTTCCCTTCTCTCCACATCCACACCAACATCTGTAGTTTTAGAACTGTAGTTTTGGAATTTTGTGATGTGGTCTAATCTTACTGGAGTTAGATGATATCTTAAAGTGGTTTTGATTTGCATTTCTCTGATGATTAAGGATGATGAGTATGACAATGATGCTTTAATAGGGATTGCATTAAATTTGTAGATTGCTTTGGGTAGTATGGACATTTTAACAATGTTTATTCTTCCCAGCCATGAGCATGGTATGTTTTTCCATTTTGTTGCGAACCAGAGCAAGGAAGGGGAGCTAACCAGAGTGGAATTGGTGGGGAATGAGGAAAATACAGCATAAGAGAAGACACAGAAACAAAAGATGGGATAAGGAGGGCTGACTGAGCTGGTGGCTGCAGACAGCACTAAAGCACAAAATCAGCTTCATTTTATAGTATCTATACAGGGCTGTCCAGGTGGAAGTAACATAGACAAAATGGGGAAGTAGCATAAACAAAAGACATAGTTCTGGTCTTACAGTACAATAGGAAAATGAAAATGACTTTAATAAACACAAACCATCTTGTTAATGGTTTCTACTCAACTTCATTAACATATGACAAGAAGTAAGAAGGGCCAAGATCAAGAGGATCTCAGCATAGCTGACAAACAAAGGAAGAACTATGTGACTTAGTTTCTACTCAGCTTATTAACATGTTACAAGAAGTAGGAAGGCAAAGATCACAAGGGTCTCTGCATAGTTAACTGGACAAAGAAAAAGCTACGTGATTTCTGGCAGACGGAGCATTGAAGAAAGAAATATGGCTGTTTCGGGAACGGAGGAGAAGCAGTTGGAGGAGAAGCAGATGGGGGTTCATTCTCTGAATGTTTCCCAGGCTGTGGGGGCCCTGCCAGTCTCACAACCTGCTCTCCACACCATTTGTTAACATCTTCAGCTATTTGTTTTCTCAGTTTCATAGGTAAATTCCCAGATATTTCATCTTCTTTGGCACTACTGTAAAAGGAATAGAGTCCTTGAATATATTTTCAGCTTGACTATCGCTGGCATATCTAAAAGCTACTGATTTATAAGTATTGATTTTGTATCCTGAGACGCTACTGTATTCCTTGATCACTTCTAAGAGTTTTGAAGTTGAGTCCCTGGGATTTTCCAGGTATAAGATCATATCATCAGTGAAGAGTGAAAATTTGATCTCCTGTGACCGTATTTGGATACCCTTGATTGCCTTCTCTTGCCTGATTGGGATGGCTAAGACTTCCATTACTATGTTGAATAGCAGTGGAGACAGTGGTCATCCTTGCCTTGTTCCTGATCTGAGTGGAAATGTTTTCAATTTTACACCATTCGATATGAAATTATTGGCTGTCGGTTTGCTGTAGATGGCCTCTGTCAGTTTAAGAAAGGTCCCTTCTATGCCTATTTTCTTAAGTGTTCTGATCATGAAAGGATGCTGAAGATTATCAAAGGCTTTTTCTGCATCAATTGAGAGAATCATATGGTCTTTATTTTTTATTTTATTGATGTGATGTATTATATTTATAGATTTGCATATGTTGAACCAACCCTGTAACTCTGGAATAAAAACAACTTGATCATGGTGTGTAATTTTTTTGATGTGTTGGTGAATTCTGTTTCCTAAGATCTTACTGAATATTTTTTCATCGATATTCATTAATGATATTGGTCTATAATTTTGTTTGTTAGATCCTTTCCTGGTTTGGGAATCAGGTGATATTTGCATCATAGATTGTGTTGGGAAGTATTGCTTCTTTTTCTATGTTTTGGAAGAACTAGGAACTAGTACTAGCTCCTCTTGATAGAATTCAGATGTGATGGGGTGGCACCTGTGGCTCAGTGAGTAGGGCGCTGGCCCCATATACCGAGGTGGTGGGTTCAAACCCAACCCTGGCCAAACTGCAACAAAAAAATAGCCAGGCATTGTGGCGGGTGCCTTTAGTCCCAGATACTCAGGAGGTTGAGGCAAAAGAACCGCCTAAGCCCAAGAGCTAGAGGCTGCTGTGAGCTGTGATGCCACAGCACTCTGCCAAGGGCAACAAAGTGAGACTCTGTCTCTCAAAAAATAAAAAAAAATTTGGATGTGAAGCCATCTGGTCCCGGACTTTTCTTTTCTGGGAGATTTCGTATTGTTAATGCTATTTCCATGATTGATATAGGGTTATTCAAGATTTCTAATTCTTTCTGGTTGATTCTAGGAAGGTGGCGTGCCCAAAGTCAACAATTCTATCCACATATTCAGAGCTCTCTCAATCAGCTTTCAAGCACTGTACTCCAACCTCAGGACTATTAATATTTTGAGCTGGATAACTATTTGTTGTGGGGGGAATGTCTTATACACTGTGGGGTGCTCAGTGGCATCCCTAGCCAGTACCCACTAGATGCCAGTAGCACACCACCACTGCCCAGCTTTGACAACCAAAAAAGTCTCCATGCATTGCCAAAATGTTGTGAGAGAGTGGCAAAATCCCCCCCAAATGAGAACCATTGCTTTATTTACTAATCATAAGTGGAAAACCAAAGCTAAGAAATCTGGAGAAGAGTCCCTAATTAGAAAATAGAGCGCAAAACAAATATAAAGAGCAATTTAGAGCAAACAGATTATATATGAAGAACACTTCAAGTTACCATTAATATCCTCAGAAAGATATTACATTATGAAACAAATAACAGAACTTTCAGAAAACAAAAAAAAACAGCTCTTGAAAAAGAAACACATTAAGAACTTTAAAACATAATAGAGGGGCTAGATAAACTTGGGAAAATCTCCCAAAAGCTAGAGCATAAATAACAAAGAAAATGGAGGAGAGGAATTTAAAGGAATAATAATAAAAAAAAATTTCCCAGAATTTAAATCATGATTAGCCCAAATTATAAGGATCCACTAAGTACTCTGCAAAATAAATAACTCATGTCCATACACTTGGCACTGTGAAACTTAAAATCACTATAGACAAGGAACTTTTCAGGTTTCTAGAAGTGGACGTACAGGTACACAGAGGGGAAGGATGATGCAATTCACACACAATGGATCAGGAATCAGAATGGCTTTAGATCTCTCAATGGCAACTCAAGAAGAGAATAGAACACCTTCATAATCATGAAAGAAAATGCTTCCTAACCTTTAATTCTATATCTAGCTACACCATCAGTAAGTATAAACACATTTCAGCCATAAAAAGTTCAATAAATTACTTGCAATGCATACTTTCAAAAGAAATTACCATAGGATGTATTTGACAAAACAAAAGAGTACACTAATTTAAAAAAGATTCCAAGGGACAGCAAATAGGACAGCCAACATAGGAGACAAATGAAGGGAATCCCCAGGAATGCAAGGAAGGGAAATCTCAGGCTGACAGCTGTGTCGGAAACACAGAGGGTAGCGGGTCCAGAGTGAGAGCTACCAAAGTTTCCCACTGCCACTGACCGCTGTTTTAACCTGAAAACAGAATACCTAAATGAGCTGGAACCAAATTCTTCTGTTATGCTTTTCTTGGCTGTAGACTAAGACGATTCCAACCTTTCTCCACTGCCTGGAACAGCAGAGGACTTTTATTACACTACACAGTGGTGGTCTGCTTTGACTTATTCCTGAGAGCTGGAGGCAGGCAGCAGGAAGCTAAAGAGCAGGAAACTCAGGGAGGCCCATGCACCCCTCCCCACACACATACATTCCTGCTGGGCACTCAGTACCTCACACTGCCCTGCACATTACAGCTGACATCCTGCTTGTGGGGAGCCCCATGTCCTGGGATTTACTGACGACCTTGCCAACTAACTTCCCAGAATGGGCTCCTAAATACTCTCAGGGCATCTGAAACCAGACCATGAAAGACATTGTGTTCAGCTTCTCTTCTGAAAGTCTTCATATAACAGTGATTAACATTGTCCTTTCTATACATGGTTAAATGCACTTGTTACTCAGTTTTAAAAGACTAAACAATATACTGTTCATGAATACATACAGAGGAGGTAAAGCTAGAAAGAAAAAAAAAAAGGATTAATATAAAAGCCAGCATAGGGGTTCCGGGGGGAAGGGAGCTGTGATTGGGAAGGAGCATATAAAGGGATTTAGAAGCACCAGTAATGTTCTATTTCTTAACCTAGATGTTGGATTCATGGGTTGCCATTTTATTATTATTCTATAAAAAAAAATACACATACACACATTTTATATACTCGCCCTTGCATATATTTTCCAGCTTTAAGAAAATCTTTTTAATAGCTGAGGAAAGTTCTTAAGATTGTACTAATCAAAGGCAGTCTTAATTTTTTACAGATCAGTATAATACAAATTATATTAAATGACTTGATAGAAATGAAGAAAAACAATATTTGCATCTCAAACAAAATAAAGTCAATATGAATTGTTCATTGTAATTTTGTATCTAATTGAAATAAATTTAAAATATAAAATTTATAAGTTACTACATGTAAATTTGGGGGTTATAGTTATAATATAAACATTTTCACCCTATGAGAGATTTTATAAACAAAAATACATGTCTTTGGAACCTTTAATAAATGGGTGACATTCCTGTTTATATCACAGCAGGCCTGAAAGCTCCATCACATTTATAATGAATTGTGCAATATTCCACAAGATAAATAGGAAAACTGAACAAGAACAACAAATAATTTAAAAAAGAAAAGGATAAGCCAAGCATGGTGGCTCACACCTGTAATCCTACCACTTTGGGAAGGTGAGGCAGGTGGATTGCTTGAGTTCAGGAGTTCGAGACCAGACTAAGCAAGAGTGAGACTCTGTCTCTACTAAAAATAAAAAGAACTAGCAAGGTGTTACAGCACGTGCCTATAGTCCCAGTTACTTGGGAGGCTGAGGCAAGAGGATTGCTTGAACCCAAGAGTTTGAGGTTGCTGTGAGCTATGATGATGCCATGGCACTCTACCCAGGGCAACAGAGTGATATGGAAGAAAGAAAAAGAGAAAGAAAGGAAGAAAGACAGAAAAGGCTAAGAACAAATTATAACACATTCACACTTACACAAAGTTGATATATAGTTGATCCTAATTATTCACAGATTATATATTTATAAATTCACCTACTCAGTAAAATCCATAAGACCAAAATCAATACTCTCAGAGCTTTCAGTCATTTTTGAACTCTATGTAGTAGAGAAAAATTTAAGTCACCCCACGTGCATGCTGCCAGCTGAGGGAAAAAAAGGTATTGATGTTCTGCCTTCTTGTTCCAGCTCTCACAGCATAAACAAGTGATCTTTTCAAAGTCTATTAATATTAAGTACATGTTTTGCATTTTGTGCTTATTGTTGGTGATTTCACTGTTTAAGATGTTCCCCAAGCCAGAGTGGTGAAATGCTGTCTAGTGTTCCTAATCACAAGAAGGCTGTA
This sequence comes from Loris lydekkerianus, assembly GCA_963574355.1. NCBI lineage: Eukaryota > Metazoa > Chordata > Mammalia > Primates > Lorisidae > Loris > Loris lydekkerianus. The sequence continues at coordinate 17,848 of CAUYPK010019943.1, forward strand.
ATGTACATTATGGAGAAAATATGTGTGTTAGATCAGCTTTATTCAGGCATGAGTCACATCAATGTTAATGAATCAACAATATATATTAAATAAAGTGTCTTTTAAAGGAAACACACATAAAATAAGGTTATGTATTGACTGGCTGATGAAAAACCGTATCTTATATTTTCATAAGAGGAACAGTTCAGTATTTGCTTCTTCAGTGTTCCTGGCATCCTAATAGAACATCACTAACACAAATAACTAGAATGAACTGTACATGTGTGTATGTATTTATGTTATATAAATATAATAATATATAATGTATCTATATGTGTGTATTTATATTAAAATATGAACTCAGTGAGTGCCTGATACATATTAGAACCTCAATAAATATCTGGGGAATGATGCCAGAAAAATGACAAGCTAGAAATTAATAAACCACTGATAAATTTATCATATGAAACAATTTTACATAGCAATACAGAATTTTGAGAAATCATGGGGGGGGTCTAGATATTTCTCTACACATTTACTAAATCTGTATCTTCCTACTACTTTCTATATGGTTCTGATGTTAAGAATTGAAGGACATACATGGTGAGTGGATGAAAAGGAAACAAAATCAAAATATAATAGTAATAAATGACAACATAAGCAGTAAGAATAAATAAAATCTTAATAACTATACTTCATACACATATATAAATTTATATAAAAATGCTACCTACTAAAGATGATGGTCTTTTCCCTCTTATTTTAACACTATTTAGTCATTGCCACTAAATAATAGCATATGCACATCGTTTTATCAATAAACCCTTTCCTTGTCTTCCTGTGCTTTGTGGTAATGACAGGGGAACGGAGATGCTTTCTTCCTCTTTTATACTTCTGGGTATACTTCTTATACCCACTCCAACCTCTAACACACACACTTACACATACACCACAAGCTGAATTTCTTTGGGTACAGTGACTAAACCAAAGGGAAAAGTTTGCCTACTCATTGCTACTATGGAAGGAACACACATAAAGGAGAAAATTATTAAAACAAAACCTCAGGAACTGTTGCCTAAATGTTAACAATTAAAGACCTGAGGAGTTAAACTCAATACAACTCAGATCATTCCTTGAAAATTGAAGGAGGTGGCTTATTTGAAAAAGTTAGCAATGAATCTCCAATAAGCTAACAGAATAGATCTGGCTTACCTGTCAAAGATGAGTAATTCATAGAGTTAAGAATAGCATTTACTACTCAGTACTTACTTACATTGGCATAATTAGTACCTCTATCAAACCTTGATACTTCAATAAAGAAAGAGTTTAGTAGACTTCACTTTAGATTTCATGTAACATATCAGCCTCTGGTCTGAGGCTAAGTCTGATACATTCATCATTTACTAATTTTATGAGAAAGCTGCAGAACATATACAAAAATTTCTGCACAAAGCACAGGGTCTGGAAAATTTGATTGGCGCATGGGTGCATGTGTTTGTGTGTGTGAAGGGCTGGCAGAGGAATATGGCTTCTATCTATATGGTTAGCTCTGATTTGATGTAGCATATGTGAAGAAGAACTACTAAGAGAGAAGAAAAAAAAATTTTGTAACATAAGAATAGTTAGAAGGAAAGTAGATACAGGCTAAAAGAAAAGCAAGAAAACACATTATGAAGTAAAAACTCTGACTTGGTTATACATACCGTATATACTCGAGTATAAGCCGAGTTTTTTCGGCACAAATTTTGTACCGAAAAACCCGAACTCGGCACAAATTTTGTGCCGAAAAAACTCGGCTTATACTCGAGTATATAGGTATTTTGGCCTTCTTAGCTAAATATATAAAGAACTTTCAGAAATAGACATTAAAGCACTAAGATTTAAAAAATGCTATTCACATGTGTACTTTTTTTTTTTTTTTTTTTTTTTTTTTTTTTAGACAGAGTCTCACTTTGTCCCCCTGGGAAGAGTTCTGTAGTGTCATAGCTCACAGCAACCTCAAACTCCTGGGCTCAAGCAATTCACTTGCCTCAGCCTCCCAAATAGCTGGGACTACTGGCGCTGGTCATAACACCTTGTTATTTTTAAAGACAGGGTCTCGCTCTTGCTCAGCCTGGTCTCAAACTCATGAGCTCAAGCGATCTGCCTGCCTCAGGCTCTCAGGGTACTAGGATCACATTTGTACATCTTATCTATACATTTACCTAATTTTCCCCAGAAGAAATGAGATAAAAACAAAGAATAAACAATAAAAAAGATCAATAAAGTAATTCTTGCCTTCAGCAAACTCCCAATATAGTAGACTGCTGTTGGTATGTATAAATAATGTTAGTATAATGTTACAAAGGGCTGAAATAGTATACTACAAGTTTATTATTTGTGTGTAGGGCAGTAGTCAGAGAAGGCCTTTATAAGACAGGGACACCTAGGCGAGCTTAGAATAATAAAAAGGATTCTTTCAGGCCAACAAGGAAAAGGAGATGATTTCAGAGACAAGTGGAGCCTGTGCAACAGCCTCCAGCCAATTCAAAACTCTGTGTGTACAGGGTGTTCTAAGCTATTTGGTATTGCTGGCATGAAAAACTGGATAGAATAAAAAAAAAAAAAAAAAGAAAAACTGGATGGTGAGAAGTGGCTGGAAAAGGAGAAGGGGGCCAAAGATCACTATGAGAACAGAGTGGATGATGGGTTGGACACGGGGTGGGAGCCAGTTAGGAAGTTATTATCAATATATTAGATCAAGCAAGAGATGATAAAGACCGAAACCAATACAGTAGAGGCAACTATGAGATACTTAGGAAAATACATTAAGACAACATGGTGAATGACTAGCTGAGATGGTCAGCTAGAATACAAATTTCTGGCCAACAGTTACCAGGTAAAGTAATGATACTACCAAATGAGAAAGGGACTACAGGAAAAAGAACTCATATAAGGCTGAGAAAGAAATAACACATGGCTGTGCTTGGAAAATAATTATTTCCAAAATACTTATTTCCATGGAATATTCAGGCAGAGATTTCTAGAAGGTATATAGATAGAAATACATATAAAGTTCAAGGAAAGGGTCAACACATACATGATGACGAAAACATCAACTACGACTTATGACATGCCACATCAGCAGTAAGCATGCTGTTAAGAACTTTATGTAGACCTCCCATTTGATCCTGCAATCCCATTACTAGACATCTACCCAGAAGAAAAAAAATCATTTTCTCATAAGGACATTTGCACTAGACTGTTTATTGCAGCTCAATTTATAATCACCAAAATGTGGAAACAACCTAAATGCCCACCAACCCAAGCTGTGGTATATGTATACCAGGGAATACTATTTAGCCATTAAAAAAATGGAGACTTTATATCTTTTGTATTAACCTGGATTGAGTTCGAACACATTCTTCTTAGTAAAGGATCACAAGAATTAAGAAGCAAGAATCCAATGTATTCAATCCTAATATGAACACAGTAGATGATCTGATACAAGTAGGGGTAGGAGAAGGAGGGAGTGGGTAGAGGGGAGGAAGAAGGGGGAATAAGGGGTTATGGTGTATGGAACACCTCTTGGGGGCAGGACACAATTATAAGAGGGACTAACAAATGCAATCAGTATAACCTAATTCTTTGTACCCTCAATGAATCCCAAACAATAAAAAAAAGAACTTTACATAGATTCTATGACTATTTATAGTAATTTGTCATTATTTATCACCATAGCTAATATAATATTAGCCGTATTTTGTAGATTAGGAAACTGAGACTAAGAAAAGTTGTTTTTGGTCAAATAGTTAGTGAATGGTAGGGCCAGAACTGGAGCCTAGACATACAGAACTCTAAAATTTAAGTTCTTAACCTCTGTGCCCCTTAGAAAGCGTGAGTTAACAAGAGGTAATTGAAGCTATAAATGAGAGGACTTGAGAGTACAAAGGATGGAGCCCCAGAAAACATGAACATATCCCTCAATGCCTCCCCAAGGAATTGCTGGAAATATTTCCACAAAAAGATTACAAGGGGCTCTGAAAGAAAAAAGAACAAGCGCAAAAGGCAAACTCTTAGAGCATAGTACCTTGCAGAAATACAAACACAAAGACCAAATTTGTGCTAGATAGGAACACAGGAGTTCCCTCTATTCCTCTCAAGGCTAGCATAAGAAAAAGCATAATTTTCATTTTTAAACTACATTTTATTATTTTCTAAATGTAGGTCTAAATCTCAGAAACTGATCCAATGAAAACATTTAGTAAAGAAACAACTTTTTGGAAACTTTCTTTCCTCTTTTCCTCTCCTCCTTATTTATTTGCATTCATGAACTTAATCACTCATAACTAGTACTAGCATTATCACTACAATTGTCAAATTCTCTGTGCACAATCCGGTCTTTATTTAATTAATTAATTTAGTTAGTTTTTGAGACAAAGTCTTACTCTGTTATCCTGAGTAGAGTGCAGTGGTGTCATCATGGCTCATTGCAACCTCAAACTCCTGGACTCAAGCAAGCAATCCTCCTACCTTAGCCTCCCTAGAGTAGCTAGGTGTGTGCCATGAGGCCCAGCTAGTTTTTCTATTTTTAGTAAAGACAGGGTCTGACTCTTGCTGAGGCTGTTCTCAAACTTCAGAGCTCAAGCCATCCGCCATTCTCAGCCTCCCAGAGTGCTAGGGTTATAGGCATGAGTCACTGTGCCTGGCTTATAATCCAATCTTTTTTTTTTCCTTCACTTTACAGTGAAGAGTTTTTTTTATTGTTAAATCATAGCTGTGTACATTAGTGCAATCAAGGGGTACAATGTGCTAGTTTCATATACAGTCTGAAATATTCTCATTGAACTATTTAATGGATCCAGTCTTTATAAACTGAAACTAATTATGGAAGTCTGAAAGTACAAAATTACTTTGTAAATCATATTTCTAACGGGATGTATTCTGTTAGTATGCCACAAAGATAGACTATTTTCTAAATGCTACATTATTCTGTAATAGTATTTTTGCAAGCCATTAATCACAACTCTGCAACTAAGAGGGGGTTTAATATGTGGGCTCAGAAGTTGTTATCCTCATTAACAGATTTTTTTTCAGTGATGCTTCTGCGGAATACCATTAATTGCTTTAAGGATCTCCATAACCAAGCAAACAAACCTACTTCTGGAATAAATATTATAAAATTAAATTATCTAATTTAAATTAAGTTAGTGAAATAAATCTCAAAGCCAGCAATATTCCTTTCTCTAGTATTTATTTCAGTTGCATCAGGATTATGCAAAATTATACTGGTAACACAGAAACAAAAATGTAATTAGCTAACACTAAGTCAGGGTTTCCCAAATTGGCATCTTGTGGAGTCCTTAAAAAAAAAAAAGTTTCTCTGTCAAGTAAATTTGGGAAATACCATATAAAATAACTACCTCCCGCCCTCCCATATTCATGTGATACGTTAGCAGCCTATTCTTATGGTTAAAAAACAAGCATTTGCCATACTCCACCCCTTTTGCCCATGTAACATCAGTAATTGTCAGTGCTCCCTGAAAAACAATTTGGGCATTATGATCTAAATTTTAGTATTTATAATAACAAACAACACAAATGCAAATTATGAATTTGGAATGGCTAAGAACCATTCAGACTTCAAACAACTTTATCCTGTAACAAATATTCTCCCACCCAAACATGGCATACAAATTATCTATTAAATTCTTACAGGGGGCAGTAATCCAATTGTTTGCTTAGTAAGGGATGGAAAAGATTTAACTATGCAATTTAAATGTCTGTTGATTAATACTCCCAAAAGTAATTTGCTTTTTTACAACTGTTAATATAGGCATATTCATCAGGCAATAATGCAACCTCTAGTTTTTTAACAAAAAAAAAAAATTAATTAATTAATTAATTAACAAGAAGGCAAAGCATGCAGAGGAAATAACCATTACACTCAATTACCCAGCTCAGTGCAGGGCAGCAGAATATAGATTTTGAATCATAATTGTAGTAATCAGTCTCTAGGTCTAAAGATGTAAAGTAGATGATCTGGAAAATAATTGCTTTAGGGGGAAAAAATCTGCAAATAAGATTACAGTGAATGCAACTATTTAGACAAGATAGTAAAATAAAATATTAAAACACTTGGGAAATTTTTCAACTTAGTTTATTGTCTCTGAAGCCAAGTCTCTCTGCATGTTCCATTGTATGTAAGTTAGTAATGCTTCCTTTTAACCAGTTTCCCAAGGATGGACTAACCTCTCAGTGTCCTATAAAGACGTTCTGTTAATCAATGAAGCATAGAATAAAGCATTGAGGACAAAATGATAAAGGACCATCATATTCCTCAAAATAACTGAGCGTGAATTCCTGGTATTTGCCTCTCCCTGTTGAAGAGTTGAAGGCAACTCCACAATTAGCCAAAGATTATGGAACCATTCTTAACCAGCTTCTTTCTCTCACATTCCAACTCTAATTCATTAGAAAATGCTATTGGCTCTATGTTGCTAAGACCTTTCATTTTTTAATTTGTTTCAAGAAAATGTGCAACTGATTGTTGGAGCAATTATATGAAAGCTAAATTAAAATCCTCCTCAGATAATTTCAGTATCTGATTCAACAGGGCATTGGCATCATTTGAATGTCTTTCCTCTTTCAAATTGTAATGTTCAATTGTATCCTGGGTATTTTGGGTATTGTAAGGAGACTTTTGATCATAGGCTCTTCTATTTTAGCAGGGAAGTCATCCTGTTTAGGTTTAGTGTATAGGTTTCTAGACTACTTTGTGGGCTTTTGTTCCAATGACAGTTTAGTTCTCTGAGCCCTAGCAACACTATTTGGGTCTGCTTTATTCTTTTGCACTGTTGAGGCTCCTACTCAATTCCTTCTGATGCCATCTATAGGGACAAAAAGTACTTTCCTGGGCCACTTGCTAATACAGGGCAACCTTGAAGTATAAAGAATCAGAAGCTACTGGGGCGTAGGTCTCCTTAAGCCATGGGAAGGAAGCAAGAAGACACATGGCTTCATTGTTGCTGCTGCTTACTGTTACCTACAGAATAGACCACTTGCTAGGGCCAGCTGGGAGGAGAGAAGATATAGCCTAGATACAGCCTAGATTTGCTGTTGCCACTGCTATTGACAGATCAGACTACAGGGGCCTGGATTGCAGCATAGGGGCTGAATGGCAAGGTCTTCAGTGCAGCTTGCAGATCAGACCACCTACCATGGTCTGGTTGGGAAATAGTGACTGGGCCTGGGAATTTGGTGTTCCTGCTGCTGCTATAGGCAGATCACACTGCCCATTGGGATCCACTGTAGAGTAGTGGCATCAGTACCTCTGACTACATCTCTAGTGAGCTTCCCCTTTCTGGTCCTTTGGCCAGAGAAAGTAGGCTTTGTTTTTGCTTTCCCTGCTCACTGGTGATTCTGGGTTGTAGGCCTCTCCAGTACCCACTCCAGGAGTAAACAGGAGATAATAAGGAAACCCAGTGAACTTGTTCTCATTACTGTCATTCCCTAAGTGCTGAGGTTTCCAACTATTCCACCTTCTTCTTTTCAACTTTCAGAATCCTTTCATTGCTGCCAGTTGAATAATTTCCAGGGCGCTTAGTTATATTTATAGGGGAAGGGGCAGGGAGAAGTAAGTCTATATTATCTTGTTCTGAAAATAGAAGTCTGTACATTTTCAACTACTTGATTCTGGCTAGCATTAGGAGTCCATTTTTATTGAAAATTAGGGTACAAGTTTATGATCAACATACCCAGTTAAAAATAGTAGCCATTAAACCCATTGGGTCCATAATGTACCTTTCCATGACTTCTGGCTCAGAATTTTAGGTTCTCAAACAAGTAACTGGTGTTTCTCAATCTTTCAGCGTTTGAGAAATACCAACTAACTAGAAGATACTAGTCTAGGAGTTCCTTTTTGTTGTCATGTGTATAGACACACATATATCTTTCCTCACTGAAACTCACAGCCTTCCTGACTTGAAGATGCCACAGTCTATTTAGCATATTTCAGCCATGCCACCATGTTTGGGAAATGCTGCTTTTAATAACAATCTCATCATTTGGCCTGACATATTACAAAAACAGTGAGGAAAGTTAGGGGTTATAGTACTCTATATAAATAAAATTATGTATAACTGAAAATCAGCTCTAATAAAAGACCTACTGGTTGACTAAACTAGTTCTTTGAGTATAGGAATTTTCTCTTATCCGTCCTGTATCTCTAAAATGTAGAAAACTATGCCTGACACTATGCTAATGAACTCACTAAATGCTTTTGGATGGACAAATAGACAAATCTATTCGAAGATATACCAAATATGGGTGCCATTTTCAAGATATTTATATCAATAGAGTTACACTTCAGTTAATGTTACAGTTCTTTACTATCTTGGGTGATACTTTCACTTATCAAGTAAAAGTAAAACATTTAAAGGCCAGGCAGGGTGGCTGATGCCTGTAATCCTAGCACTCTGGGAGGCTGAGGCAAGTGGATTGATTGCCTGAGCTCATGAGTTCGAGAACAGCCTGAGCCAGAGAGAGACTCTGTCTCTAAAAATAGCTGAGCATTGTGGTGGGCACCTGTAGTCCCAGCTACTCAGGAGGCTGAGGCAAGGGGATCACTTGAGCCCAAGAATTTGAGGTTGCTGTAAGCTATGACACCACAGCACTCTACCAAGGGCAACAAAGTGAGACAAGAAAGAAAGGAAAGAAAGGAAAGAAAGGAAAGAAAGGAAAGAAAGGAAAGAAAGAAAGAAAGAAAGAAAGAAAGAAAGAAAGAAAGAAAGAAAGAAAGAAAGATTATTTTGTCAATGTCAATTGCTGAAAGGTAAACAAAGGTTGTAAAATCATATAACATGTTAGCTATTTTTTAAAACTTTGTTAAAATTGTTTTACTAGAGATGTTGACCGCCAATTCAAAATCTTTCCAGTGCTACTATAACTAAGCATACCTTTTAACTTTTAACATGTACCTGTTCTTAAATCCTTTAATAATTTAAAACAGGCCTTGTAAACTTGAGGAATTTTATAAAATAGTATTTTGTAATGACAGAGAACTAAACATAGCCCCTAAAATTCAGAAATTTTGTTAACTCAAAAGATTTATAAAATGAGCTGTGATGAAGATTAGCTCAGAATTAATTCAAGCTTTGTTTGTATATTTTAGTAGTTTGCTAAAACATTTTAGTTTGTATAATCTGGTAAAATTAAATACGGACCTCAATCACTGTAACAATGTACCACCAAAGATAAGTGGAAATAAAATATTATCTATGTGATTACTATGTTTATGAAATTATAGGTAGATAAACTCAATTAAGACTCAGAAGACAAGGAAATAGTCACAGTTCCTAATTAATCCTGGACTGAAGAACGACAATCCTGAGCATAAGCTTAAATCAGTAAATAGACACAGGATGATATGATAAAATTGGAGACCTATTAGCCAACGAGTATTCATCAATTCATTAAAAATCAATACATAAGAAATTATTATCTCTTGTCCTTTAACTGAGCCTTTTATATCAACTAGTAGGGGAAAAAATAAGGAATGAAACAGGAACAATATCTTGCATAGATACAAACAGATGGGCTGAGATCATATAAAAGAAAAAGATGTTTAAACATAATAATTTTTAGGCAGCTCCACTGAGAGACCACTGGACTTTTTAAAGAAAAAATAAATGTATTCTACTAGCCAAGAATCCCTTCCACAATAAACTTTAAAAATTCCTTTTGGCATGCTCAGGAAACCTGAAGTACAAACACTCCAGATGCAAACATCCCTTAATTATCAAAAAGTCCCCTTGAGAGAAGGCAATCCAATCCTTTATTTAACTTTTTCCCCTGAAAAAAAAGCCATCATAGCATAAACAGAGCAAGGGCTTGAGAATTCAAAAGACTGGGAGCCAAATCCTGGATTATGGCCCATTACTAACTATTAAGATAGGAGGCCAGTTATTCAATCTCTCTAGAAATAATATCTACTTCAAACAGCTCTGTGCCCGGCCCATACAAACAAGAAGAGACATCTGCTGGGGGTGATCTGCTATTGGACAAATACCTCTTCACTACTTCTCCCCTAAAAAATACCAGGTCTTCCATATTACAAGGGTACCCTTTCACTATCAATACAAAGAATCAAGGAACAACCAGGGAGAATTCTGCTTCTAATAAAACCTAGATACATACCTACCTTATCTTTTTGAAAGCATTAAATATCTCACAAGGTACTTAAAATTTTGCCAGTTGAAAATCTAGGGAAAAAAGAGAACCCACAGTCTTAAGTTCAACCACACATGGCTACTTTTGCCTACAGGGCAATTCTCCATCCCTGGGAAGCAGCTGCCTCAGAAGTCATAGGGCCCTTGTAGGAATGGGTGAGTAAAGGCCTATACTCCACCTGATAGACCGTCCCCCACTTTGTGCTAGTTTCTTCTGAAAGACTCTGCCTAGAGTGGAGGTGAATGCAAAGCAAATCAGGCCTTGCATAGACTTGGAACCTGGCTCCCTCTTATCTGGTAGTCCATGGAATTTCAAGTCTTAAAACTGAATTAGGGCACTCCTAGCCATGAGTTCTCCTGGCAAACAAATCCTTTCTTGAGAAAATATACAGTAATCTTAGAATGAGCAAGAATCAGAGACAAAAGAAAAAGACCAAGGTATGAGATAGTGAAACAAACAAACAAAAAATAGCCAAAGTTTAAAACTCAATGGATAGGTTTCAGAGCCAGTGACAGCTAAAGAAAGAATTAGTGAAGAGGAATATAGGTCCGAAGCAATTATCCAGAATATACCATGGAGAAAAACAAAATGATGAAAAATATAGAAGACAGAGTAAGAGACTTAGATGAAATAATGAGAAGATTTAAAACATGCTAATTGGGGTCTGAGCGATAAAGGAGAGAGAATGAGATAGAAGCACTATTTGAGGAAATGGCTGAGAATTTTTGTCAGAATGTTTTCACAGAATTTTCATCATAAATGTCTATATACAAATTCAAGATTCCAAGGAACTGAAGCAAGATAAATATGAAATCCAAACATAGACACATTATAGAGAAATAAAGACAATGAGAAAAATCTTAAAACAACCAGAGGCAATGAAAGACAAATTATCTTGAAAGAAGTGACAATAGAAATCAGAAGACAATGAAATGATGACATATTTATTGAGCCATCACAGTAATTTTATATCCAGGGGAAAAAATCTTCAACCATGAAAGCAAACTAAAGACAGTATAAACTGGAGGAGTTTGTCATAAAAGACCCATACTAAACAAATTTCTAAAGGCTACTTCAGGCAGAGAAGAAATTACCTTAGATAGAAAGTCAAAGACACAGCAAAGAATAAAATACAAAATAAGACATAAATGTGTGAATAAATCTAAACAATAATAATATCTTGGGGGGTTTCAAATGTAGAAAGAATTAAAATGTATGATAAACACTGACATATCAATCAAGAAGGGATAAAGTTAACTTATTAATATTACACTTTGTTAAGTGTATAAATACACACATTGTTACATTAAGGGTAACCACTAAAACTCAAACATAGTGAAATAAAGTGATAGAAAACAAGCACATAAGAAAGGAGAGAAAATAAACAGAACAGGCAGGACAAGCAAAGTACAAAATAAGGTAGATTTAAACTCAAATATATTATTCCTCTGTACCAGGAACATGAAAAAATATACAAACAATAAATAAAATAAATTATGAAGTGTATTAAAAGGAAGTAAGTCTATAGAAAAAAGCAGAATAATGTAGAAGAACTGGAAATATTAAGGTGTGTTTGGAACAGATTTTAGTTTCACTGGGGGGTGGGGGGCTAATGCAGCCACACACAAACACTTTCCCTTCTTCCACCTTCTCCTTTCCTCCTAAGACAAAGACACAAAGGATCTGGCTAGCCCACCCCTGAGAAGTTCTTGCCAAAAGGCACTAACTTTCCAGGCAAGCTGTGGAATTTGCCCATCCCATGACCCCATATAAAAAGGGTCTCTGTTAACTGTCCCCTCCCACCACCATCTGTGCACTGCCCAGGAGGGTCACTCTCCCTTTTCAATAAACCTGGCCTGAATTATCTCCTTAGCATCTCAATTATCATCTTCTACACCTTTCAAATTTTAAATAGGGTAGTTGGGGAGGCCTCATTAAGAAGGTGGCCTTTGAGCAAAAATGATCTAAAGGCATATACCTCTAGCCACAGTTCTGCCACTACCACTGCCATGACTATTATATTTAATATATCATATTCTTTCCATGTTAGCCACCTTTCCATTTCCTAAGGGCTTCCAAAAGAGTTCTTTCATCCTGGACTTACCCCAATGATGACAATGCTATCATTCACTGGATACCTACTGTATGCCAAGCCTTCTACTAAATGCTTTGCAAAGGTCTCATGCAATTTTCTCAACAGCTATATTCTGTTCTAAAATGGGAACAGCTATTGTTCCCATTTTACAGACAAGGAAGTTAAGGCTTAGTTAATTTTAAAATCTTACATATTATCCCATAGTTAACACACTGCACAGCTAGGATTTTATCATGAAATCACCTGGCCATAAGGTCTGTGAGCTTTCCACTATCATGCTGCATCTTGTGCCAGCCACTATTGCCAAGAATAAGGAAAAGTGAATTTAGAAGAATAAAGATTCCATAAATGGTCAGTAGATGCTGTTAGACATGTTAAAGACACTCAATAAGCATTTGGATGGCTAAGAATTCACAGAGGAGATTTTTATAATTAAGGACCAGTTATGAAAAAAATGCACAGAGAATTAGGTTTATAGACCAGAGGGCAAAGCCACTGCCTAGACCTTTTCAATAGCCGCATCTCCTGTCACCTTTTTGGTCTTCCTCTTTCCTTGCTTTCGTTTCTAATGGTTCTTTCTTTAAGTTGATCATCCTAAGCATGTCCAAGAAATCTGTTTCTTAATCTGTAGGCAATACTGTGTTTTTCTGTCTCATTCCCTTTTTCTAAGCTGAAATGTCTTGATTCTACTTCTTGTATTATATGCTCAGTAATTTTCCCTGAGTAACAAAAAGTTAAAGTCTAGAAAACAAGAAAGTCAAAGTAACTCCTCCAGCATGATGGTTCCAAGAAATTTTTATGCAATGCCTTATTGTGTCAAGCCAGTCATGCTACACCCAAAGAGATCTTCCCTGTCACTATACCAGGAATACCCTTGAAGATCTATGAACAGACTACTACTGAACCACTTGGTTTTTCTAAAGCTCCTCAGTCTTCTTTGTTTGGGGAAAGGAAGTCATAGTGATAATAGTTTAAAGAGCAGAAAGAATAAAGGCTGTATTAGTATTTTATTGTTGTGCTATAAATTACCACATATTAGCATATTAACAACACTTTCGGGAAATCAAGGTGAGAGGATCACTTGAGGCCAGGAGTTGGAGACCAGCCTGGGCAACACAGTAAGACCCTGTCTCTACCAAAAAAAATTTAAAATAAGTTGGGTGTGCCACACACTAAAGTCCTAGCTACTCAGGAAGCTGAGCCAGGAGAATCACTATAACCTAGGACTTCGAGGTTGGAGTGAGCTCTGGATTGTGCCACTGCACTCCAGCCTGAGCAACAGAGAAAGATTCTGTCTCAAAAATGAAAAACAAAACCCCACACAGTTTATTATCTCACAGTTTCTATAGGTTAGGAGTCCAGGTGACTTAGCTAAGTTCTCTGTTTAGGGTCTTACAAGGCTGAAATCAAGGTATTAGTCAGGCTAGGCTCTTATCTAGAGAGGCTCTGGGGAAGGATCCACTTCCAAATCATTCAGGTTGTTGACAGGTATAGGACTAAAGGACAATTTCCTTGCTACCTATAAGTCAGGGGCTGCTCACAGTTCAAAAAAAAAGACTGAAAGAAGATGATGGAGAATTTTTCTGTTTATTAATGTTTACTTAATGATTTATTGGGGACCACCTCAAAACACAGCCTACCACAACACCTGTTACACATTTGGGGAAATATTACTTTAAGCCCTAGTTAGAAATTTGATTTGAAAGAGAAGTGCTATAGGGTTTCCCTAAAGGATTTTGAATACTGCGTTATAGTAAAATTGGTTAAAAATAAAAAGACCACAATTAGACTAAACCAAAAAAAGAGTGTGCTTTATGAACTGCCCTGAATTCAGATACACAGACCTTGGGGTGTCAAAAAGCATCAAATTCAGATACATAGACCTTGGAGCATTCAAAGGTCCAAGGACCATATGTACAAATAAACCACATACACCTATCCCTCCATAGTTGCCATTTCTAGTCTCCTTGAAAACAGAAGGAAGGCAACATTATTCTATTTTGCTCAGACCGCAATGCATTCCTTTATGAAATTGTGAAAGAAATACTATGGTGCACCTTATGGAGCTGGGCAGTATGATCACTTAGATCAGGAGTCAGCAAACTACAGACCACAGGCTGAATCCAGACTGCTGCCTATTTCTGTAAGTAAATATGGCTTTACTAGAATATAACTGTATTCATTCGTTTACATATTGTCTATAACTGTTTTTTCATTACAACAGCAAAGTTGAGTGGTAGTGACAAAAACTGGTACAGCCTATGAAGACTAAAATATTAATTGTTTGGCACTTTACAGAAATAGGTTGCCCACCCCTCACTTAGATGTTCTCAATAAGTGTTGATCTCAATCACATAATGCATTCAGAGTAAAGGTTTCAGATTATGTTAAATGACCACGTTTTCTACCTCTTAAATTCTATTACAGGTAAATTCAGTGCATCAATTCTACTTAGAATAAGAAATTGTATGTGTCGAAGAATTAATACCGCATTACAAGGATTAAGAGAGTCCGGCTCTTGTGGCACACCCCTACCTATGCTCCTCTTTTTTTTTTTTTTTTTTTTTTTTTTGGTCTGCTACATTTTGATTAGGAGTTTTTTCCCCAAATTTCAGATTAATATATGGGTATAAGCAATTAGGTTACACTGTTTCTTTTTTAATCCAAGTTATAATTGAGTCCCTTACCCAGGAAGTGTGCCATATACCCCCACATTGTACCCATTAGGTGAGAGCTTACCAAACCTCTACCCCCTCCTCCTCCCCCCACATAAATTTAATTGTGTTTTTTTCTTGTGTGGATATGCAATTATTCACCTATTGGTTTCATATTAATATTGAGTACATTGAATACTTGCTTTCCTTTTTTTTTTTTGCAGTTTTTGGCCGGGGCTGCGTTTGAACTCGCCACCTCTGACATATGGGGCCGGCGCCCTACTCCTTTGAGCCACAGGCGCCGCCCTTGCTTTTCCATTTTTGTGATACCTTATTTAGGAGGATGTTCTTCAAATCCATCCAGGTAAATACAAAAGATGTAAAGTCTCCATCTTTCTTTATAGCTGAATAGTATTCCATGGTATACATACACCATATTTGTTTATCCATTTGTGAGTTGACGGGCACTTGGGTTGTTTCCACATCTTGGTGATTATGAATTGAGTTGAGATAAACATTCTAGTGCAAATGTCCTTATGGTAAAATGATTTTTTC
Source organism: Loris lydekkerianus (assembly GCA_963574355.1). Lineage (NCBI taxonomy): Eukaryota > Metazoa > Chordata > Mammalia > Primates > Lorisidae > Loris > Loris lydekkerianus. The sequence goes on from CAUYPK010019943.1 coordinate 33,340, forward strand.
CTTCTGGGCAGATACCTACTAATGGGATCACTCTTTGCTGATGATATGATCTCATACTTAGAAAACTCCAGGGACTCAATCACAAGATTCCTGGAAGTGATCATGAAATACAGTAACATGTTGAAATATGAAATCATTGCCCACAAATCAGTACCCTTCATGTACGCCAACAACAGTCAAGCTCAGAAGCAAATCAAGGAAATGATACCTTTCACAGTAGCTTCAAAGAAAATGAAATATCTGGGAATATACCTAACAAAGGATGTAAAGGATCTCTATGGAGAGAACTGTGAAAACCTGAGGAAAGAAATAATAGGAGACATTAACAAATGGAAGAACATACCATGCTCATGGCTGGGAAGAATCAACATTGCTAAAATGTCTATACTACCCAAAGCTATCTACAGATTTAATGCAACATCATACTTAGAAGAAATTGAAAATAGTTCTTCTTTTCTTATAGAACCAGAAAAAATTCCAAATAGCCAATGCAATTCTAAGAAATAAAAACAAAACTTGAGGAATCATGTTAGCAGACTTCAGGCTCTACTACAAGGCTTATAGTGATCAAAACAGCACGATACTGGCACCAAAATAGACACATAAATCTACAGAACATAATAGAGCACCTAGAAATGAAACTAGCCACATATCACCACATGGTTGTCAATAAACCAAACAAAAACATACATTGGGAAAAAAAATCTCTATTTAATAAATGGTGCTGGGAGAACTGTTTAGCCATATGCAAATGATTGAAACTGGAACTGCACCTCTCACTACTGACAAAAATTGATTCACAGTAGATAAAAGATTTAAATCTAAGACATAAAACAATAAAAACTCTAGAAGAAAGTGTGGTAAAAATGGTTGACAATATCAGCCTGGGAAAAGATTTTATGAAGAAGACCCCCTAGGCAATTGTAGCAATATCAAAAATAAATAAATGGGTGGGGCGGCACCTGTGGCTCAAAGGAGTAGGGCACCGACTCCATATGCCAGAGGTAGCGGGTTCAAACCCAGTACCGGCAAAAAACTGGAGAAAAGAAAGAAAAGGAGAAGAGAAGAAAAGGAGAAGAAGAGAAGAGAAGAGAAGAGAAGAGAAGAGAAGAGAAGAGAAGAGAAGAGAAGAGAAGAGAAGAGAAGAGAAGAGAAGAGAAGAGAAGAGAAGAGAAGAGAAGAGAAAAGAAAAAAGAAAGGGGATATGATCAAGCTAAAAAGCTTCTGCACAGCTAAGGGCACAAAAACTAAAGAACACACCCAGCCTTCAGAATGGGAGAGGATATCTGCATATTATGAATCTAATAAAGGCCTAATAACCAGAATCTACAGAGAACTCAAACTAATCAACAAGAAAAGAGCAACAGCCCCATTTATCATTGGGGAAGAAACATTGAATGGAACCTTTTCCTAAGAACAGATGAATGGCCAACAAACATATTAAAAAATGTTCATCATCCCTAGTCATCAGAGAAATGCAAATCAAAACCACCTTGAGACATCATCTAACCTCCGTGAGACTAGCTCACATCACAAGGTCCCAAAGCCACAGATGCTGGTGCAGATGTGGAGAGAAGG
>CAUYPK010019944.1:0-38317 GCA_963574355.1 Loris lydekkerianus
GGACGGAGACTGTCTTAGTACTATATGGAAGAAAGTAGGAAGTTGAAACTATAAGCTATAAAGTTGGAAGGGAGCTCAGTGAGCATCTCTACAGACAGTGTAGAGAAGTCATCTGACCTCTTTTCAGAAAAAAACAAAAACACACAAAACCCCCCAAGAAACAGAGAGATCGATTGACTTGCCTAAAAGCACACCTCTGTTAAAAAGATATTTAGTTAATGATAGATTAGTATAAAAAAAGACTTAATTTTAACATACAGATTTAAAATGTCTGCCAAAGGCCTGAAAGTAGGGATAGTAGAGGCTCTATCTATGTTGCAGATTATTTGTCTTGTTTTAAAAGAAATAATAGCTGGGCTTGCCCAATTATTAATTGATAGACAAATGGATAAACAAATTGAGGTATAGCTCCACAAATGAAATAGTGTTCATTAAAAAGAGAAGAACAACTGTGCTTGCTACAACATAGGTAAACCTCAAAAGCACTATTGTAAATAAAAGAAGCCAGATAAAAAGACTACATACTGCGTAATTCTACTTTTTTGGACTGTCCAGAAAGGTCAAGTTTATGGAGACGGAAACCTGAATCTGCATTTGCTTAGGGCTGGCCAGTGATGGGAATGGGCACTGAATGAAAATGAGCTTGAAGGAAAAAGTGGATTGTGATGGTTGTGTAACTCTATACATTCATAAGACTCACTGAGTTGCAAACTTAATGATAGATAAATTTTATAGCATAGAAATAAAACCTTAATGAAGCTATTAATACAGGAATGCTTTCTCGCAAAGGAAGACGTCTGGATGTAGACATCCTGGGTCTGGTCCATGATTTGACAGTGTTGTCAGGATTCAACCAATCTCTTTTTCTTTCCAATCTGCCCTCCTTATGGTGCTTGATTTCATCCTCCTGGTCTAGGCTGACACTAATCTAGGCATTATCCTCACTCTCAACTCAGAATAAAGGAGACAAGGTAGAGACAGGATTCTGACAGTTGTGTTTGTTCCTTTCTGCTGGAAAATCAAGCTTTCTTATAAGCTCCAAGAAGGCTTTAACTTATGTCTTATTGGAAAGATCTGTTAAACACGGGATTTGGGAAAGTGATCAATTAGTTTTCTAGCTGCTCTTTAGGAAGGTAAGGAAGAAGGGGCTGGGAATGGAATTTTGAACCAAGACTTTCTGCCACTCTTTTCTTTTCCTCCAAAGAATTACCAGTTGCCATTATTTTAAATGAGATCAAAGTATGTGCATAAATAATTTATGTAGGAAGAGGTAATACTGGTATTTGAATCATTCTAAAGATATAAAATTATGTTTCTTCTTATAACCACATAGCTTTAACTGTTAATGCATGTATCAAAGTTTTTTCTGATACGTGTATAAAAATGCAGATTAAACTTCACAATGATGGGAAGAGCCTCAGGATAAATATTAGAATAGCTGCAATTCTCATTCTTAAAATACTTTTTAGAAAGAAAACAAGCAAATTTAGACAGATGATCAAAATAGTTGGCAAAAGGATGGGAAAAAGACACAAATAGTGCTTTATTTTAATGTACCAGGCCCAAACAAGCCTTAAATATCTCTGTAAAATCTTTTAAAAATATGATTCACTCCCAGGTATCAAATGTTATAGACAATTTTTTAAAAAATTACAAATATCCACCAAAATTCATTCTCCCACTTCCAGTGGGGGACTTGTTTGACTCATTGGAGCCCATTAGTTTTTCCCAGCCCCAAGTTCAATGGTACCTATATTGGTAGCCATTAGACCACTGTGAAAGAATTTATACCACAGAAATTGGCAAATGATGCGAATTAGTTATTTTTCCCCCTGGAGAATAGTCAAATAGCTACTAACATACCTCTGCCCACTTGCATCAATTTTTAAAGTTGACTGCACTACACACCCAGAAATAAATTCCTCTCCCTTCACACTCAACATGAACTCCCCTAATGGATCTACTTGCTTTTTTCTTTGAAGTTCAGTTTTTCCTAACACCAACACCGTCACCATCAACAAAATCAAAAGAATAGCAATTTCATGGCTTAAAAAAACATTAAGCCATGAAAATACCGGGATCAGTAATTTGATGGAGGGTTTAAGAATAAATTCATGGCACAGTAGTTTTGTGGCAGGGCTACGTGGACATCTTTTGACAGGAAAGCTCCCGTTGGCATTAGTGAAGCTGGTTGGCTTAGGTCAAAGTAGAGCCCTCCACTGGAGGTGAGGTTCAGGGCAAAAATATGTTTCTACAGTTCTGGTCCTAATTGCCTAGGGGGTGAGGGGTTTTGTTTCCTGAATATCAGCAAAATTACTATGAGGGTATAAAAGTAATGTAGAGGAATTGCTATACCACTATTACCAATATCCCAAATGGCAAAGGTAGAAAGAGTGCCCAGGAGTTCTAGTCACCCCCACTAGGATGAGAGTGAGGCTAGGCACAAGGATTCAATCTGCTTCAGGCATGCAATTGCATTTTATCTGTAACCAGATTAAATTCTTCACTAGAAATTCATCATCTTTTCAGGCTCAGAATTTGGGGAGATAACTTTTAAGAAGATGCATGTGCCATGTTCAGAGGCAAAAAACCTTTAGGCCACTTATCACACCTCTTACACCTACCAAAAGGTGGTATTGTACTAGGTAGAATAAATAAATAAAATTATTTGTTTAAGCTGGAAATGTATTAAGATTGTAAAAAAATTTGCTTTTTTTAAATTTTTTTTTACAGTATTGACATTGTTATTACATTGTGAATTTTGTAAATGTATTTGTGGTTATAAACAAAAATAAAGCTTTGCCTTTAAAAAAAAAGAATATTTGTTTAAAAGATGATATAGTAACTGGTTTTTAAACATCAAAATCAGATATAAATTATGAATGCATGTCATGAAAATGTAGGGATTTAGAATTCCAGCACTGGCCTTAAACACCATCTATTTGATCTCCTCCACTTCATCTACATCAGGGGATGTAGCGATCAAGCTACCTCTTCCTAATTGGGGACTTAAGATGTAACTATTAAAATATATTTTATTAAGTTTTTCCTAATACAGGGTATCCATAAAGTTTGGATGCAATTTAAAATTGAAAATTTAAAAATTTTAAATTTTATGGACTTTAAGGACACCATGTATTGATGTGAAATTTGTCTTTATGCAACTTTAACTCTTCGATGTTAGTCTGGTTTTTGAGGACTCTTTTTTTCAACTGGCATCCTACTTCTCCCCCCAAATTTTCTCCTACAACCCAATAATTCAAAATTTCTTCTATAATGTATCTCATGATATTGTTTTTAAAGTCCTTACCATATTTGGGTTGCACTTCTTTGAATGTTCTGTATTTGTCAATGTATTCTTAAATTATTCAGTACATAGTGTAACAAAACACAACATGGGCTATGCTATGAGCAGGAACTAATCCTGTGGTTGGCGTGGAAAGTCTGCAATTAAATGTCTGGGGCAGTCCCATTTTATTCCTACCTCATTCGGAGTGTCAGTCAGCTGAAATCTCTGTCTTACCATGATGTTTCATTAAATCATCTTTCTCCCATTTTCTGTTTGTATAGCTGGATTTTTAAAGTTAAGGGTGGGGCCTTACATATATGCCAAATGACTTTTGTTCTTTTAGATCTGATGCAATGTTTCTAGTCAAGATATTTCTGAATGCACAGTTTTGTCATCCAAACAATTAGCTATCATCTGAAAATTTAATAAAATGCCTTTTTTTCCCTTATAAAAGTCATAGGTAACTGTTTTTAAAAAAGACCAAGATTGATATCCCAAGTACCCAGATTTGGCCCTTACAACTTATCTGTATGTATTAAATTATCACATGTACCCTGAAATTATGTATGTCTACTTTGCATAATAAAAATCTTTAAAAAAAAATAAAATAAAATAAAAATAAGACCAAGGACAGAGACCTATGGCATATGACAAGAGACCCACCTTCACATCTTAATTCAGTTGCTTCTAACAATTATAAATTCATCTCATTGACCTTGGATTTAATCCACCTATAAGGACATCATACATAAATGTGTTTTTATGAACCCATGGTAACTTCTATTGGTCACCTCTTGCCTTTATATTAAAAATGATCACATAGGGCAGTGCCTGTGGTTCAGTGAGTAGGGTGCTGGTCCCATATACTGAGGGTGGCATGTTCAAACCTGGCCCCAGCCAAACTCCAACAACAACAACAACAAAAAATAGCCGGAGTTGTGGCGGGCGCCTGTAGTCCCAGCTACTTGGGAGGCTGAGGCAAGAGAATTGCCTAAGCCCAAAAGCTGGAGGTTGCTGTGAGCTGTGATGCCACAGCACTCTACCGAGGGCAACAAAGTGAGACTCTTATCTCTAAAAAAAAAAATGATCACCTAAGTAGAAAACAAATTTTCACTGTTAAAGTCTATAAAACATAAAATGAAAAATTTAATGTTCCCTCTTTACTTCCCTAGCCAAATGCTATACTTTATTAGGGGAAACCACTAAGGAAGTGATGTCTATCATTTTGAATACTTCCTTATGAAAATGTAAATTGATGAGTGCTCCATATTATCTCATTTAATAAAATGTCAGAGGATTGTCCATAACAGTATGCATTTTTAAAACAATTACGTATGACTTTTATAAGAAAAAAAGGCATTTTATTAAATTTTCAGATGTTATGAAGCTAGAAAAAATAGCTAATTGTTTGGATGACAAAACTGCATTCAGAAATACTTGACTAGAAACATTGTAGAACTGATTGAATCAGATATAAAAGAATGAAAATCATTTGGCATATACGTAAAGTCCTACCCTTAAGTTTAAAAATCCAGCTATCCACTAACAAATGCAATCAGTATCACCTGGTTTCTTATACCCTCAATGAATCCCCAACAATAAAATAAATAAATAAAATAAAAATCCAACTATACAAATAGAAAATGAGAGAAATATGCTTTAGTAAAACATCATGGTAAGACAGGGATTTCAGCTGACAGACACTACAAATGAGGTAGGAATAAAATGGGACGGCCATAGACATTTGATTGCAGACTCTCCACGTCAACCACAGGATTAGTTCCCGGTCATAACATAGCCCATGTTGTGTTTTGTTGCACATTGTACTGAATAATTGTTTTCTTAGCTATGCAGAAGCTTTTTAATTTAACCAAGTCCCGTTTATTTATTTTTGTTGTTGCTGTGATGTTATTGGGGTCTTCTTCGTAAATTCTTGGCCTAGGCCAATATCTAAAAGAGTTTTCCCAGCATTTTTTTCTAGAATTCATGCCTTACGTTGAATTCTTTTATCCATCTTGAATTAATTTTTCTGAGTGGTGAGAGATATGAACTCTGTTTCATTCTTCTGCTTGTGGCTATCCAATTCTCTCAGCATCATTTATTGAATACAACTTCTTTTCCCCAGTGTATATTGTTGTCTGCTTTGTCAAAGATCCGCTGGCTGTATGTGGATGCTTTTACATCCAGGTTCTCTGTTCTGTTCCGTTGGTTTATGTCTCTATTTCTGTGCCAGTACCATGCTGCTTTGGTTACTATAGCCTTGTAGTATAGTTTGAAGTCAGGTAATGTAATGCCTCTAGATTTGTCCTTTTTGCGCTTTGGCTATTGGGCTTCAGTTCTGGTTCCAAATGAAACACAGAATTATATTTTCTATATCTGTGAAATATGACATTGGTATTTTGATGGAGAATGTTTGCATATATAACTTCATGTACTATGGACATTTTAAAATTTACCCAAAGGAAAAGAAGTCATTTTATCAGAAGGACAACTATACTCAAATATTTGTTGCAGCAGAATTCACAATTGCAAAGATGTGGAATCAACTCAAGTGCCCATCAATTCATGTGTAGATAAGCAAAATATGGTATATTTTTACTATAGAATACTACTTAGCCACTACAACTTACTTTACTATTCCCCTCCTGATGGACATGTAGGCGGCTGCCATAATTTTGCTATTAAAAACTGTGCTGTTGAGGCTGGGCTCGGTGGCTCATGCCTGTAATCCTAGCATGTTGGGAAGTCGAGGCAGGTGGATTGCTTGAGCTTAGGAGTTTGAGACCAGCCTGAGCAAGAGAAAACCCCATCTCTATTAAAAATAGAAAAATTAGCCAGACGTTGTGGTTGGCACTTGTAGTGACAGCTACTTGGGAGGCTGAGGCAAGAGAAATGCTCAAGACCAAGAATTTGAGGTTGCTGTGAACTATGACATCACAGCACTCTGTATGAGCTGTGAGACATACATACATAGCTTACTGTATGAGCTATGAGACAGTAAATCTCTGTCTCAAAATAAAATAAAATAATAAAAAATAATTAAAAACTGTGCTGCTATAAGCATCCTTTTACATAGGTGAATCAGTGCGAAAGTTTTGAGACAGATGATGTTATGATCTATTATTTCACTTCCAAGAAATACAGCCAGCAGTGTCCTTTCTTTTCCACCCAGGCAAGTTTTAACTTGCTCAGCTTATCAGTGTTGTGGGGAGGGCTTCATTTGTTTCCATCCATGTGGATTTTACATTTCTTGATTTTTGTGTATCTCAAAACTTTCATAATGCCCATGTATATGCATCCTTAGGCAAGTGAAAAATAATTCACATAGAATAGCTAGACATTAAATTATTCTACAGAGTGGACATAAGTTCGTGTGCAATTTGAAATAATTTAACATAGTAAATTGCACATGAATTTTAAGTCCACCCTGTATAAAAAGACATGCACGTTTCAAAATTCTAATAAAATTTTTCTTAGTTTGTATTTCTTTCAAGAGTATATGATAGTACTCTATGGCCTAGCTAGGCAAAGTGCGGTCCTATGACAAGTAGAGTTGGTGTCACTTGGGAGCTTGTTCCATATGTAGATTCTCAGGCTCTACCAGGTCCACTGAGTCAGAATCTGTAATTTAGTGAAATTCCCAGATGACCCATATGCTTGTTAAAGTTTGATAATCACTTCTATTTTCCCTACTAAAATCAGATATTATTAGTCTTTTATATTTTTATCCATTCCCCTTTCCAAGTACTTTAAAACTATTTATTTAATAATATTTTCTATAATTTTGTTCTGGGATCTCTGCCAAATTCATGGGTCGATAATTCCCTGTTTATGAAGATAATATTTTTCTTTCTCAAATGTTTTGCTCTTAAGAGTCCTTAAAAGATAATTGAGAATTATTTGACAAATTCATCTGTGAGTTCCCTCTGTTTTCTGGGACACAATTTGTTCCTTTTGGGAAACCTAAACTTCACATAGAGCAGTGAAGCGCTGTCTGGGATTCATCTCATTGGCTTAAACCTACAGACAAGTCCACAGACTTTCCATAGAATATTTAAAGGGTCACTGGAAATATATGTGTCGTCTCTGAGAACGGGGATTTTCTTCAAATGGTCATGGAGCTTGTGGTTTAGTTTCATTGTTTTTTTTTTTGGGTGGGCTGTGACCTCTGTCTCCTAACTCCATACCATGTCTCAAGGCAAAGCTCCTTTCTCATTCCCGAAGGAAGGCAGGGTGTGTTGTTGGAGTGGATTGTTCCTGGATTATTGCATATGTGACCCTGCACAGGCTGGCTTTTGAGCCAATCTTTGATCTTTGGGCTCTTAATAAATGTTTATTGAGTGTTTAATGACCCCCAATACTGTGCTGTATACACATTACTTTAAATACTTAAAGCAGCCTTCTAAAATTGAAACCCTTATCAGTCATTTTTCAGAATGGGAATTGAATAAGTAGTAATAAATAACTTTAACCTGACTTAAATGTCATCCTCTACCTCCCACAGGTGACCAGTGGAACCAAGAGGATCAGAAAAGGACTCAGTATGACTGAGGACTTCTTATGCAAAAGGTCTTTTTTTTCTTTTCTTTTCTTTTCTTTTTTTTTGAGACAGAGTCTCACTATGTCGCCCTCAGTAGAGTGCTATGGCATCATAGCTCACAGCAACCTCAAACTCTTGGGCTTAAGCGATTCTCTTGCTTCAGCCTCCTGAGTAGCTGGGACTACAAGTGCCCACTACAACGCCTATATATATATATTTTTTTTGGTTGCAGTTGTCATTGTCATTTTAGCAGGCTTGGGTTTAGCAGCTTTGGTGTATGTGGCTGGCGCCCTACTGACTGAGCCACAGGTGCCAAGACCAAAGGGTCATTTTTTTTTTTTTTTTTTTTTTTTTTTACCAAGTAAGAGTATTAAAGAAAAACAAATTTGCTTTGTCTATAAACATAAATAATATTCTTGGGTCTATTTGTTCATATGAATACTGTTTACTTCATTGGGGGCCTGGGGGGACTTAAAGATCAGAAGTGACTCAAATTTCTATCCCAAGATTTCCTGAAAGAGTAAGACAGAGAAATAATAAACCCATGATTCTCAACCCTTGTAATTAGATTGCTGTGGATGCAAGGGGTGCTGTGTGTTGCCACCATGTTTAACAAACGTTCAATGTCTTGTAGGCTCTCCCTTCTATGTCCCTTTAGCTACAGGTTATGCAACAACAGTTCAAGTTCTTAATAAAATTCTATCCCCTAAGATTGCTGGTCTTCTGTCATCTCTCAATATTCAAATATTAGGAGTATGACACAAATGTTCTCACTTCTTTCAAGAATATACTGACTGCAATTATAAAGAAGTCTGAAATATAATCAACTTCGGTGAAAAAATGTATAGTTCATGGGCAGTGCCTGTGGCTCAAAAGAGTAGGGCGCCAGCCCCATATACCGGAGGTGGCGGGTTCAAAACCCAGCCAGCCAAAAACTGCAAAAAAAAGAAAAGAAAAGAAAGAAAGAAAGAAAGAAAGGAAGAAAAGGAAAATGCATAAATCATTTTCAGTACTTTTGGGGTGATACCATGTGTGTAGGTGGTTAACACAATATGAAAACACTTAGTAATCGTTCATAAAGGAACTGTTATGTTCATTATTAAAAGATTTTCTGGAAACCAGAGTGTCTATTTTTTCAAATATCCAATATACTTCCACCATTAATGTATGCAGTGGGAAAATCTGAACAAATTATGCAAGGCTTATAAAAAACACAGTTTTGCCAAGTAGAAAATTGCATTTCAGTTCTATTATTTATTTTTCTTTTTTAGAGACAGGGTCTTGCTCTGTAGCACAGACCAGAGTACAGTGGTGTCATCACAGGTCACTGCAGCCTTGAACTCCTGGGCCCAAACAATCTTCCTGCCTCAGCCTCCTAAGTGGCTAGAATTGTAGGCACATACTATAATACCATTAATGGATAAATTCTAAAAATTTTGTAGAGATGGGAGTCACATTATGTTTTCCAGGCTCTTCTCAAACTCCTGGGCTGAAGTGAACCTCCTGCGATGGCCTCCCAAAGTGCTGGGGTTTTAGGCATGAGCCACTGCACCCAGCATAGGCTTCTATTTCTTAAAAGTCTTCTTGGAGGCATTTCCTCAATTTGGGCCCTTTTACAAGTGTATTGTCAACGGGTATGACAATTCATCTTTTATTTGCAGGAGCAGAAGAATAAGATGGCCATTGAGAGCTCAAATCCCCTCTTGAAGAGTGCTGCTCATGAGAAATAATGAGATCACACCCCCTAGGAGGAGACTGAGGGAGCTTCAGATGGAAATGGGAGGATAGCAGGCTTTGTCTGAACTCTCTGCGGGGTCTGACAACTGGGGCCGTCAAGTGAAGCATCAAGACACATTTCAAAGATTTTCAATTAACCTTTTCTGGAAATTTATTTATGAATTCTTCTCAATCTAGGAAGTTTTTTTTCTAGTATCAGATCAAACTAATTTGTATCTCCCGGATGTGCTGTTAATTTTCTGATATTTTTGTCTTTTGACTGCCTGATCCAAGAGTTGCATACACTGCACATACCCTCTCATCATTTATCCCGTGTAATTTTTTTCATATTGAAGTTCAAATTCACTTTCTGCTACCAATAATATCAACAGTAAAGAAATTGTTCAAATGTAGCTCTCATGCTCTGATCAAAGCTATTGCCCTCAAGGTGATTCATATCCTTAGACTTTGAAAAATGTGCAAACATTTATGTTGTTCCTAATACACCAGCAAAACTTCAGCTGTACTAAGGCCAGAAATAAAATTAGAGCCATGAACTAATTGGCATTATATGTACTAAAAGGAACTGGCAGTTATTATTATTATTATTTTTATTTACCACTTAGGAATGGGAGGGTGGGGTTTGTTGAGTTTAAAGCCCAAAACATTGACAAGGCTTTTCTCAAGATTTTGGAGATTCAGATAGCATTACCACTGGGCATCACACAGCGTCATCCTTAAAAAAACATAAAAAGCCACACTTGAAAACCAATTGCTTTGCATCTGGGAAAAAGAATCGGATGCATTGTGGCTTTTGAGTTGTTCGGAGCAACAAAACTGTTTCTCTTCTGACTGAGAATCTCTACAATCGTAGCTCTGATAAAAAGATTCCTTGAGACAAATTCTTCTTTTAAAAGGCCTTGATTAGATTATGTTTACCCTTAACTTAAAATCGCGTACCCCAATGAAGCTCTGTACGAAATTGCATTAGCATCTGCACAGTCTTTCTGCAGGATTTAAAAGCCAAAGCTCTTCGAGCTGCCACCTCCACTCCCTTGATGTGTCTGATTGAAGTGACTTCACATTTGCAGGGAAATTTATCACATTTGCAGGAGAATTTTGTCTAGCTGTAAAAATCTCTGCGGAGGTTGTCAGATGGGATTAGTAGAGTGGAATGGGAGTGGCTCTCCTGATCTGTTTTGTCATTTGTTTTTTTCTTGTTTTTTTCCACCATGCTAATAATGGTGGCTACTAAAAGCACTTTTCATTCCTTATGCCTAGCAGCTGATCTACCTCAGCAATATACAATTGTGTCACAGCATTGCAGAATGACAGCAATCAGTGGGTGGCATAGTCTTGAGCCAGAACAGCCTAGGTTTAAATTCCAGCTCTGCCTCTTAGTAGCTGTATGAGCTGTGACAAGTTACTTCTTCCCTCCATTTCCTCACCTGTAAAACAGGGATAATAATATTAATATCCATCTCAATGGGTTATTCTAGAGATTGAATGAACTCACTTCTGTAAAGTGCTTAGAACACAGCTTGGCATTTAGTATGTATCATATAAGTATACTTTGAATTGATTCATTAATTAAAATAATTGCTTTTCATCGTAAAAACTGGAACAAAAGCTAAATACCCATTAGTAAGTAGGAGGCTGGTTAAATCAAATGTAGTACCTTCATACAAGAGTATATAAAGCAAGTGTTAAAAAGAATGTGATAGGTTGCCCCGTTTAATATGGATAGATCTCCAAGAAAAAAAATATACATACATGTATTTGTATACATAGAAAATGAAGTCTGGAAGAACATGTAGGTAACTATTATCTACAGTTGTTTCTGAGAAGCACAAAGAGAGACTTGGAATTTGGGAGGCTTCCTTTTTATTGTTCTACAGAACAGTTTAATTTCAATTACTACTTTTTCAATAAAAATCCAGTTAATTGGGGGGAAAAGGACAATTGAGAAAGACGAAGGATATAGATTCACCTCAAAGAATAAAGACAAATGTAAGAGATTCTGAAGGGCTTTGCTGGTGTCTTTTCTATTCAACCTGACTTCAGTGTTTTCTTTGGGAACCAAAAGTTAGCTCTGGAAATTCTTGACCTTCATCTTCTTCTCTGAGGCATGATTTGGGACATGACACAGACACTAACTCCCTCTAACTGAGGCACATTTTATTACCCATAGGTATGAGATTAAATATGGTTCACTTTAATTTCTCCCCTTCAGGAGGTTGTGTTTAGTTTGAGGGGAGTGGATCTGTGGTAAAGGGTAACAGGAGAATCAGAGGGAGCGCTTGTTAAGGGAAGCACAGAAGGCTAGTGATTCCTCATCAGCCGAGAGCCTGGCTGCCCCAGATATTTTTTCTACCAATTTATTGTGGTGCATAAAATTACCATCATTATTCACTTTTTAGGGATAAGATATAGACTTTATGGACAGAGATTATAATGAAGAGGAAAACATTATGTATAGAAGGCAAAAATTAAAATTGAAGTGGTCGAGGGTTTGGTAGCCACACTAGGTGTGGATTTCAGAGATGAGATTCAGCGGTGAAAAAGACATTTACATGGTCAAAGTGAGGTTTGGATCCCAGCTCTGACACTATTAATAGTATATATTCAACTTGGGGGTTAGTTCACATCTTTGAGTCTCATTTTCCTACTTTGCAAAATAAGGAATAATACTTGCATATATGATAAGACAAAAAGCCCATTGTTTTGCGGTATATATCCAGAGCTTAGACTAGCATTTGCCATATGATTGGTGCTCAATACACCCATGTTTAAAAAAGACAAGTAAATTACATAAGGTAATATAAAGACACTTGAATAGGCAGTAGCCAGTATATTTTAGATTTCTTCTTCTGATTCCTGCAAGGTATTTGATAAGGTTCCTCATTGTATGTCCTTCATGAGGATAGAGGATTATGGACTAGTGGCAAGGGTTACCAACAGCTTCAATGACTGTGGAGTCAAGGGATGAATTAATGGATCACTGCAGTCTGGCTATGGGTTGCAAGACTTACCACAAGGCTCTTTCCTTGTTATTTATTACACATTTTTATCATCTAATTGGATAACAGTGTTGATGGTGTGGCTCATCATATATCTGCGTAACACCAAGCTGAAAGAAAGAATATGTTTCGGGAAAGAATCAGGAAATTTTGACCAATGAACATGAGGGACAGAATTAAATAAGATGAAATTTGGCAGGATACATTTAAAGTCTCCCATTTGTGTTTTAAAAAATCCTAAAGCATATTAACATGACAGAGGAAACCAACTCACAGAGGTTTTTGTCTTTAATAAACTCAATATGTATCAGCTTCAAAGATTGTGTCAAATAGGTCATGCAAGTCTAAATTGCAGTTCATGGAAGCATGGTATCAATTCAAGTTAGGGCACGGTCCCAATTTACTCTGCCATTTCTGGAAGACTGTATTCTAGTCTCAGTGCCCCAGTTCAAAACAATATACAAAAACTAATTTGAGTTTAGAGATGACGGATCAGGATCATGAAAGGAGTTGACACTATGTGTGAGGTTTCATTGAAGAAACTGGAAAAATTTAGCCTGAAGGAAAAACTCAGATGAGGATAAGATGTTGCCAGGCTGTCACACAAAAAAGGCATTTGATTTGCTCTGTAAGCCACCAACAAGTAGACTATGGTCACCTGGGAGAATGAATAGCTAGAAATATTTTTATTTGTATGGGAAGAATTTGTATGGGTAAAAAGTGTCCAATGATGGGATAAACATAGTGTTTTTTTCCATTGGAAATAGAATGCATGTCCTTTCATATAATCAACAAATGTAATCAATATTCCTTTCAGAAAACAAACCAAAAATGTTGAAATGTTATATGTTTAAGCATTTGTTAAAACTCAAGCATGCTATTGCATTGTGGAAAAAAGTTCTGAGCTTCATAGGTTACTAAAGTTGGCAGAGGTTCATGTAGACATTGGTCTGTAACTCCACAGTGACATTACCGAAAGCATGGCACTTAGATTGAATCACATTGACAGCCTCTTTTAAATATGAGAGCCTATTACTTTCTAGATGCAAGAAGCATTGATTCTATTGAGATTGTAGCTAATTTGCTGACCATGGTTCTAAGCCTCCTGTGAATATGAGTGTTAGCGTGATCCTTGGACTCTCAGGCTCCATTCACAGCTGGTTAACTAGAATGGAAAGCTGATGTGGTTGCCAAGCAACTCCAATTTGGATAAAGATGCCTCCCTTTTCTAATGTACCACATAAGCAGATAAACAAACATTCTTTGGCTATGACTCAGTCTTCCTTGTGGATACATTTATAAAATGAATGAAAGAACCAGGGCATTATTTATGTAATATGGGGGCAAAATTTTCTATGGATAAATAATGTAATCATTTGAAAGCCCAAAATGGCTTGATCCATGTGAATAATTTCCTCAATACCACATCTTAATGAGTATGCCAGAGTCTCAGCAGCACTACGTTTATCCTTGAGAAAGCAATATACAGTACAGTGCTAGAGATAGAAAAAGACAATAGAGCAACTACAGCTCAGCTATAATTTGATCAGCTCCACCATGGAGTTGATTATGAGCTGGATGTATTTTATTAGAATCTTGGACCCCAGTCAGTAGTTGCTGGCAGGACACTGAAGTCAGTTTCTGGCAGCAATGAAGTAGTTGATTCCTCAACTAGACTGTGAACCTTTTGAGGGAATTTATTATTGTATTTCACAATGTCCAAAAAATGTACAGTATTAGATATTAATTTATTATGGTTACAGATCAAAGACATCCTTATGTTTCATACAAAATAATATATGCATCTAATCAAGATACCCCCCAAAATGCAAATGTATCCTCTGACTAGTTATTATTATTATTATGACACTTACAAGCTTAAGCCAAGAAAAGTATTTTTCATGAAGCAATGGCGATGAAATACTGATATTCCTTGATCTGATATTAGCAAACTATCTAAGTCGAAGCTTTCTTCAACTACTCACTGGCATGCTTGCATTTAAAAAATGGCAAAGTTTCAAAATAGTATTTGTATTTATATGTCAGCATTTTTCTTTTTCTGGTTAAAAAGTAAAATGTATTCTTATTATAAGGAAAATCATCAGTATTTGTAACAACAAAAAAGAACTCTGAAGCACCCAGTCATTCCCAGTGGAGGGCATAGTTTGTGCTTAAACAATATGGAAGTAGCCCTTGTTGATGTCCAAGGGGCGGAGGATGAGAAGTGAAGATGGGTGGAATCCTGAACACTGGGATGAAGGCTCCCTCTTCATCGTCTGCTCTAGAGTTGGCCTGCATCCAAGGACTGGCGGCCACATCCAGTCACGGCCAAAGAGCCTGCAGTGGAAGCTGCTATAACTTTCCTTGATTTCTAATATGTTTGCATTCAACAAATCTTACAGCCACCGGATCCAAAAGGCACAAGAGGAAGTGCGGTGAGGGAAGTTCCTCTTAGCCTTAAAGGGCAAATTGTTTGAGGGAGAAAAACTAGGCTAGATAAATAGAAGAGGAAAATCAGACTCCTGGAAGGTTACCTGGTGAATAGTAAGTTCTCCTCCCCCAGAAATGCATGTGTGGGAGGCTCTATCTTACTAAACAGGTATGCATTGTCCTAATTCTAGGCGATAGGTATTATTATCATTTTTATTTACAAATAAAGAGATTGAGATGCTAAGAGGCAAATGGCTGAGCCAAGATTTGTTTTCTCGGTTTTCTAAACACAAAGCCATCACTTCACCTTTTAAGAGAGAGTGTTTAGAGGAGACAGAATCAGCCAGAGAAGAGGCTTTCATTTAATTAAAAACCACCATCCCCTACCTTTCTCTTTTATGTACCTAAATCAGGGCCTTCCACCTGATCCATCATTCCTTTGGTGGATTCCTAAGATCATAAGCTTTTTAGGGCAAAATTGTATCTCAGTCCCTTTTTAATCCTAGCATATAGTTTGTGACATTCAGCAGAGGTATGGAAAGACATCTAAGAGGAGAAGCCCATTGCCAAATTATCTCCATTAAAAGATATGCAGAAATTTCTATTTATTAGTTTGTTATCTTGGGAAAATGAGCTAATCTGTGTTTTGTTTGTGTGAATAATGTAAGTGGGTTACGATATGTGCTCTTTATGATGCCTTCTGCTCTTAACCTTCTATGTCTATAGGAAAGCTTACATTTCCATAGACAGCACAAACATTCTACTTGAATACTTTAGTTCATATCTTCAGTAGCACTTGCGACCTGTTACATAGTTCAAATTTGAGATGCATAATTTGCCATTTTAGAGGAACCTCATTTGCCCATAAGGAGTTAAAGAAAGCATACAGAAGGCAAGCCCAAGCTGGTCTTGGTAGCTCACGCCTGTAATCCCAGTACTCTGGGAGGACGAGGCAGGCAGATTGCTAGAGCTCATGTTCAAGACCAGCCTGAGCAAGAGTGAGACCCCATCTCTAAAAAAAAAAATAGCTGGGTGTTGTGGCAGGCACCTGTAGTCCCAGCTACTCGGGAGGTTGAGGCAAAGGACTGCTTGAGCCCAAGAGTCTGAGGTTGCTGTGCACTATGATGCCATGGCACTCTACCAAGGGCATCAAAAGTGAGACTCTGTCTCAAAAAAAAAGAAAGCAAGCAAGCAAGCAAGCAAGCAAGCAAGCCCAGGAATTGTTGGCAAAGAATCACAGGAACTCAGGAATCAACTTTTAGATAGAAGTATCTGTTTATTGAAATTTGGTGGAAGCCAGCCTGAAGACCTCCTAATAAGCATATAACATGGCTCTGTAATATGTGATCAGTAACTTTCCCTTAGGAAGGAGATCTTTTATCGTGTTGAAAGGCTTTTATTTACTTGTAGGGATGCAAAAATGTTAATTTTAAGGATCTAAAGAATATATAGGCTTCTCTTAGGAGGAAGTTGTGCCAAGGTAGAATTTAGAAGCACAATACCTATATGTTTGTATGTGCACTCAGGAGAATTTTTTTAATTCCAGTTAATTCTTAGTTTGATATGTTGTCTTAGTAACTACTATTTCAAGATGCTCAGTGCTTACAACATAACTCATAGCTTTACCAAGGCAGGAGAAAAATAGAAAGAGACAGAACCTTAAAATACCTTTGCCAATTAAATTCTGAATTATTTTTGACTCTGAGACTAGTCAGTCATCTTATTTCAGTTGTTAAGGATGATAAAGAACACATTGACTCTTCATGCTTCCACTTACATTTTCATTATTTCACATTCTTTAATGTGTTTGGGGGTTTCATCCAATCTCCTTTGCCTCCAAACCCAAGATGTTAAAAATAGATATAAAGATCAGCTTAATACTAGATCTTTGCCTTGAAGGCTAATGCCAAAATAATGGAGTTCATGACCTGAGTCACCAAATTCCCATAATCCTAGGGCAATCTCAAGAAATCTATAAAATGTGAAAAGCAAGTAATGAGATGGAGCTGCAGACCACACACCCAAACCAGTTAATGCTTTCTTGTTGACTCTTTGTAGTGAAAAGTTCATTGTTGAAGGTCAAGATGACTGGATAGATTGATAGCAAACTTCATGGGTTTATTTAAAATTCCCAAAACTACGCTTTAATAAGTCTCTTATATGGTAGGTTCTTGTGGCAGGCCTTGTGCATTGGTCGCTAAAAAGCTATTTCCAACTCCCTTCCTTTCCCACAGAGGCTTAAAAGCCAAATATTTTGCTTTCTGTAGCTTTTTACGTAGCTAGGGATAATGATAGGATGGCACTGGGCCCATGAGGCATAAGCAGAATTCTTCTGGGACATTTCTAGGTGAACTCACTGTCCCTGAAATGAGAAATAGATGTGCCTAGTAGAGACTTTCTTCATGTCCCTGTATCCAGCCTTGAATGCAGATATGGGATCTGGAACTTTAATAGTTATTTGGCCACCATGAAGCCACAAACATAAAGGAATGATCAAGAGACTGTTGTTAGAGGTGGGGCATGGTGGCTCACAACTATAATCCTAGCATTCTGGGAGGCCAAGGCAGGTAGAATGCCTGAGCTCAAGAGTTCAAGACCAATCTGAGCAAGAGTGAGACCCTGTCTCTAAAAAAAGCTGGGCTTTGTGGTGGGTGCTTGTAGTCCCAGCTACTTGGGAGGCTAAGACAACAGAATTGTTTGAGCCTAAGTGTTTGAGGTTGCTGTGAGCTATGACGCCATAGCACTCTACTGAGGGTGACAAAGTGAGACTCTGTCTCAAAAAAAAAAAAAAAAAAGAAGCTTTTGTTGACATTTGTCAGTCGACTAATGCCAGCAGCCACCTACCTCCACAATTTTAAAAGGAAAAAAAAAAACCCTTTACTTAAGATACTATCAGTTGGGTTTTATGCTGCTTGCACCCCTTGCTGATAGGGGGTTTTACATACATCATTTATAATTCCCAAAATGCCCTCCAAAGTAGCCAATATTATTCTTATTTTGTAAGTGAGGAAACTGAGGCACAGAGTCCAAGTTACTTGTCCAAGTCTGCACACTGGTCTCAACCACTTCACTAGTATCCCCAAGCTTTTAAATAGAGTTTCATTTACTAGCTAAACATTAATGCTACATACATGTATTGTACGTTTTACTCTATCTACATATGTGGGCACATATGTGTGCATGTGTGTGTTGTAGCTATCCTACCAGGGAATTTTAAGTTCTAGTCTAGCTCTACTAAAACTTGACCTTAAGGCGTCTCCTCCACTCAGTTTCCTCTTCTATACAATGGTAGACTGGATTAAAACTCAAAGTTCTCTTCCAGGTCTAAAATTCTGTGATGCCATTATCTCCACACAAGATTCATAACACTAGAGATTGTGAGGATTTTTTTCTTTTTTTTTTTTAAGCTTAGATTTCTCTGCCCACCAACAGATATGCAGTACTTCTATTAAGTATGTGCTGTGGCTTGAATATTTTCCCCCAAAATCATGTATTGAAAATTTAATCTGCAACGCAAGCAACAGTGTTGGGGGGTGGGATCTAATGGGAGATGATTAGGCCATGCGAGTAAAGTGAATGGATTAATCCCAGAAGTGGGACTGGTATTTCTGGAGTAGATTCCCTTGTATAAAGGAATCTACAAGAGGCAGATTATTCTGATTGTTGCTTTTCCTCTGCTGTCCATTACGTTAACTATGCCCAGCTTGCCTTTGATGGTTGCATGCCAGAACTTGGCCCCTGCCACTCTGGAATCCAATTATTCCCATTGCACTGAAGTTTTTCAACTGAGTGACTATAGGTCCCACCGTAAGATCAGAATAACAGAAAAGAGCAATCATGGATCTCTTCAGGGATGCTACAGTTCCCCTCAAATGTGTATCTCTCCAGGTGTTGGTGAAGGGTATGTCTTCTGGACCCTCCCAGTGCAGCTGAATAGGTTTTACATAGGAAATTTACTCTAGCTTTCCAGTTTCCCTGAGCCCTTGAATCTCTTCCTCTATGGTAAACCAAAGATGCTCTTGGTGGGCCATCTTTTGATCCATGTTTCAGCCAATCAGTTAGCACCTTTCCTAACTCTCTAGCTGTAACAGTCAATGGAGAATCTTTGCTTAGTGAGCCCTTTTCAATAAATTCAGCCTGATCCAACTTTATGTTCTGTCCTCCATTATCCCAGACCCTTAATTTCCATTACCACACATGTTCTCCATGTTTCTCCTTATGTAAATCAGAAAACTCAAGTGGTTCTTTTGGGATGTAGCTCAACTCTTCATGGGCCATACTTTATATTTCATCGTTAGAGGTCTTCTGGGATTTGAGTCTAATTATAGGTCTAGAAGCAAAGCAGGGTGCTGGGGATGGCCCTGAGAAGCATCAGCTTTGTCTTGCTTGGCACCTGTCCCAGGGAAAACCTCTACCAGTTCCTCAGGCAATGCAGAGCTAATGCCTTCAGACAGAAGTTGGAAAGGCTGATGCCACTGGGGGCTGAGCGTAGGGACGGGGAGGTCACTTCTGGGAAACAGGATTTAGCAGAATTTAGGAACTCAATGTCTTCAGGTTCATCAGGGTCCTCCCAAGTGTCCCCATCTCAATGTGGGGCCCCATACTCTCCCAACCAAGGCCCTCACTTTAACAGGAGACATCCTGCAAGGCTGAGGGTTCCACTTTGTAATCTAGCCAATTGCATGATGAGGGTTTGTGTTTGATTTGGGGCACTTTTAGCCCTTGGGCTATAGAAGAGAATATTCTGGCTTAGGGCACATGCAGAAACTCTCAGGTTGCTTCTGTGGAGCTGGACCCAAGCAACTGAATCCATTAGTGTACCCATTTATTTCATCACTCTGTTCACAGATGGTAGTAGCAACCAACCAATGTCACTATATTCCTTGTTTTTCCTCAAATATATGAGAATATCATGTACAGCGTCATAACAGTCCTTGCCTCTTATAAGTGGTGAATTAGGAGTATCAAATGAATTTATTTTATGTATCCCTATAAACAGTTCATACCATAGACTAGCAGTGCTCTCTGTACTAGTAGAACTCCCTGCTCTAAAGGTAGAGTCCCTAGCATTTTAAGCCTAATAAGATTAAAGAGCCAGTACCTAAAACCCCAAACCAATGAAGGAAACTCATTCTTAAAATTCTTCTCCTCTAGAATCAGCCCTGGTACAAAAATTGGTATTAGCTATGATTTTGCAGAGAGGCAAAACCAGTAGAGCCAAGAGATAGATAGATATATAGACAGACAGAATCACAGACGAAAGGAGATACATTAGAAGAATTACATGGTTATGGAAGCTGAGACGCCCCAGGACAGGCTGTCCTGTATTTGATATCCACATTATAATTAATATTTAGATATTATACTAATATTACATAGCATGAATAACAGCCACATAAAGGCATAGAAGGGCCCAGAGAAGAATGTTGCAAGGTCCCAGGGATAAGAAGATGAGCATCTAAACGATAACATGGTAACGGGGATGGAAAGGAATAGACAGTTGCAAGTGATGTCAAGCAGGCAGGAAGACAATATTTCTTTTTCTATTTTATTTTATTTTATTTTATTTTATTTTATTTTTATTTATTTATTTTTTTTAATTGTTAAATCATAGCTGTGTACATTAGTGCAATCACCTGTACCCATTGTAAGATGCACCATAGATGTGGCCCCACCCATTACCTTACCTCCACCCAAACCTCCCCCCTCCTTTCCCCTTCCTTGGCCCTTTCCCCATAGTCTTGTGGTATAGTTGGGTTATAGCCTTCATGTGAAAGTTATAATTTAGCTTCATAGTAGGGCTGAGTACATTGGATACTTTTTCTTCCATTCCTGGGATACTTTGCTAAGGAGAATATGTTCCAGCTCTGGAGACACATTTAAAGTATATTTACCAGTGTGAAAAATGCCCTTCATGGAGATTAACTCATTGTGAAAATAAAACCTTGCCTTAAGCTTTCAAAAAAAAAAAAAAGAAGAAGAAAGAAAATACTCCTGATGAAAACGGAAGCTGCCTATTGTGACTGCCCCACCAAATCAATTCCTCTGATAACACACAGTTACCAACAGTTACCCGTGGGCCTGTCCCAGACTTCCAGGAGGCTGAGATCCCAGTCTCCTTGAAGGTAAAGCTCTAATATACTAACTAGGCTCATCTAAATGAAAAGTGATGGGGCCTCTTCCACATACCACTTATTGAATAGCTGGATTCAATTTTAAATCATAAAATTGTGATAAGAATAATCTGATCAATGTCTAGAATCGTAAACTTAAGTCAATTTGATAAAGGACATATGTACACTGAAACTACAAAACTAAATAACAATCTTAAAAAAAACCTCCGTGTTGTGAGAAATCTTGATACTGTTAGTGCTCAGAAGTGATAGCTGTTTCAAGAAATGCTGATATTGAGCAAATGTTCAAGAAGACATAATACATAAGTAGTTCCATAATGCAAATATACCACAAGAAGCTGAAAATTCTATAATTTCACGTTGCATTTGGATATAACAATTACTCTTCATTGCTGATTTTAAATGATCTAGTTAACGTTCCTGGCAATCTTGGAAGATGATGCATATGAAACGATAGTTTTAAATGATGTTTAGAAAACTTTACCATTTGTAGAGTACAGTTTATAGACTCCATCCTCCCATTGGAGTATAATGGCCACACTTTTGGGTAGGCATTAATGATAACAGATAAAGAATTGGAAACCCAGGGAGATTAAAAACCAGGGTAAAGCCACACAGTCAGTGTGCGAGTTCTCCGAGTCTCACTCTGGTGTGCCGGGCTGTTGGCTGGCGCTGTCAGCCGTGACTGTGTTTACTCTGCATAGTAAGAGCAGGTTTCAGGCTCAGAAGCCCACCCTGTCTTGGGGTTTCCCACTTGCAATTCCTGTGCTGGACTGTTCATCACACAGACAGGTAAGAGCTCGTCACCCGCCCTCCTCTCCGTTTGTTCTGTACTCAAACGTTTTCTTTGTGAGTTCTGACTAAACTATAAATATCCCCTACCTGTCCACACACACCCAAGCATTTCCACACCTTTTTGCTTGCTTAATTTCCCTCGGAGCCCTTCTTGTCCAATGCAGCATAGCATATTTACTCACTAACGCTAGCATCCGAGGCCCACAAGGACAGAACTTTTATTCTGAGCCGTGCTGTGTCCCGGACACAGGGCAGTGGCTGGCACCCAGAAGGCATTTCGTAAATATGTGTAGGATGTAAACAAATTAAAAAATACAGGTACTTTCCGGGTTGAATGTGCAGTAATAGAACTGGTGTTAGTATTACAACGTGTTGGGACAGGACGAAAGTCGAGATGAAGCCGCATGTGAGCAGAGAACAGGAGGGCGAGGGAGGGAGACGTCTGTGTGGGGCAGCCCCGCAGAGAGCGGCAGGGTGGAGATGGGGGGAGGCCTCTCCACAGTGCAGCCTGAACAGCTGGAAGCTCTGCACTCACATTCATTCGTTCACACTGCTCTGCTTTTCTTTATACCCCACGTCACCACCTAAAACTTGTTTTGTGTTTATTTCCTGTCTCCTGCCCTTGTTCTAATACCTGCTCCAGGAGGCAGGAACTTTGACTTGTAAAGTGTTCTTCTATTCCCACATTGACAACAGTGGCTGGCATCAAATAAGAATTCAAGAAATATCTTTTTTTTTTCTTTCTTTTTTTGAGACAGAGTCTCACTGTATTGCCCTTGGTAGAGTGCCTTGATGTCACCGCTCACAGTAACCTCAAACTTTTGGGCTCAAGCGATTCTCTTGCCTCAGCCTCCCAAGTAGCTGGACTACAGGTGCCCGCCACCATGCCTGGCTATTTTTTTTGTTGCAGTTGTTTAGCTGGCCTGGGCTAGGTTCGAACCCACCACCCTCGGTGTACGTGGCTGGTGCCATAACCACTGTGCTATGGGTGCTGAGCCAGTCTATTCTAAAATAATAAATTAATAAGTTCATAAATTTAAAAAACCATTTGCTGAGCACCTGTTACACTCCTGGCATGATCTTTTGTGTTTACTCTCATGAGAGAGAGAAACAAGCTGACAGAAAAGAGCAGCGCAGGAAGGTTTGCTGGGGACGAGGACACCTCTAGAGGGACTCCACACCCAGCTGGGAAGGGTCAGGAGACCTTTGCTGGTGGGATTATCCTGAGCCAACCTTGATGAGTGACAGCAAGAGTGTGGCAGGGTACAGGGCGATCATTGACATGACCAAAGCCGGGGCTCCGGGTTGGGGGATAAAGGGCAGAAGATGCTGAAAGCTGAGAGCTCGGGTGACAGGTTTGGCTGCTAGACGTATTTGGAGGTCAATGGACGATTCTAAGCTGGGATTTGACATGAACAGATTTTCTTTATCATCCCACTCTCAGCATTTGAAAGGAAAGACAAGGCAGCAAAAATCAATCCTCATATCTACAAAGTCAGCAAATTGTTGGTTTGACGCGGCCGAACTCTTCAGCTGGTTGAGCACGGGCATGAGATGGGGCTGTCTTCCCCACTTAACTGGCTGCAGGGGTTGTACGTGAGGAGACCCACTTACAACCCTGCCCTTCCCTAAGGAAGACTAGAATGTCTCGTGGCTCCGTGGAGACAATCGAACCCCATCCAGCTCTTGGTGACAATTTATCAGTCTTTGGAATGCTTTCAGAGGCTTCCTCTATGGAATAGAAACTGAAATTAAGTGAAGCTGTGACAATTGAAATATCTTGATAAGCTGTTAATTCACACTCTAAATAATTCTAGAGCGTAATAGGAAAATAACCCTCCTTTCTTCACTTAAATCATGCATAAAATTTCAGATAATACCCGTAAGTATTACATTTAATACTTGAATGAGATGTTTTAAATAAGATGACTAAGCAGAAAATAAAAGTGATAACGTGAAATCGACCAAATCTTCCTTTTTGTTTTTTTGAGGCTGTATGCCAATTTGTGTCAGCAAAGCTGATCTCCACCTGAGGGTCCTGTGAGTGTCTGATGGGGCAGGAGGACCCGTGTCTGTTGGGAGAAACTTTAGCACAGCAAGAGAGAAGGCCATGCAGGGGGCAGGTGCCCACGCCTTCAGCTCCCCATCCGTTGGCCCTACAGGAAAAGTGTGGTACTAGCTATGCACCTACCACAATCAAGTCTGTGTAGTGTTAATTAGACTCACACAAATGCATCCAACTAATTTTCTTACTGAGAAACAGAGCACAACCTGTGACCATCGTAATGTGAACACTCCTCTGGCATTTGGAGCAAGTGCAATTTTGGCGCAGTGCAATTCTCTGTCTAGTTCTGCACATTCATCAGCTCAGAGGAAATTCCGCACCTGCTAAGCTGCTGCACCGTCCCCCTTCTCCCCTGCCTCTGGTATCCCCCAATCTTCATTCCATCGCCATGGATTTACTTTTCCAGATAGTTCATATAAATGGAATCACACAATATGCCACCTGTCTGGCTTCTTTGCCACATAATGATTTTGAGGTTCATCTTCCCTACAGCCTGTATTGGTACTTCATTCCTTTTTATGGCTGCCTAATATTGCATTATATGTTCATGCCACAATTTGTACTCATGCGCTGCTAGACGGTTGGGCTGTTTCAACCCTTTGGCTTTTGTGAATCGTGCTGCTATGGGGATACGTGTACATGCGCTCATTTGGGTACTTGCTTTCATTCTTGTCAGTATACATTCCCCAACTGATTTTTAACAAAGAAGCAAAACAATTCAATGGAGAAAAGATAGTGTTTTTTTTAGTGAATAGGGCTGAAATAATTGGGCTTCCACCAGCAAGAAAATAAACTGCGACCTGACTCTGATACCTTATGCCAAAATTAATTCAAAAGGGATCGTGAATTTAAACATGAAATGTGAAAGTACAAAAACTCCTAAATGAACATGTAGGAAAAATTGTTCTAGACCTAAGGCTAGGCGAACAGTTCTTAGACATGACGCCAAAAGTACTATCCATAAAAGGAAGAGTGGATCAAGGGCTCTGTGTCAGAATTTAAAACTTTTGTGCTGAAAAAGAACCTGTTAAGGGTATGAAAGGACAGGCTATTTTAACCGCATATTTGACAAAAGTCTTGTATCTAGAATATACATGAGGCCAAGCACAGTGGCTCCTGCCTGTCATCCTAGCAGTTTGAGTGGCCAGGAGTCTGAGAGCATCCTGGGCAACATACAGAGATTCTGTCTCTACAAAGAATAAAAAATATCAATAGCCGGTGTGGTGGGTCATGTATCTACCGGGTGGCATGTGCCCAGCTACCCGGGAGGCTGATGTGAGAAGACTGAGCCCAGTGGTTTGCCGTTGCACTGAGGTATAATGATAGCACTGCTACTGGTTCTAGCCTGAGTAAGAGAGAGACTGTCTAAAAAAAAAAAAAAAAAATACGCACACACACACACACATAACTTTCAAAGGCAACAGTAAAAATCAAAACCAAAAACCAGTCCAATTAAAAAATGGGCGAAAGACTAGAACAGATGTTTCACCAACAAAGCAATATAGATGGCAAATAACCACATATAAAAAATCAACGTTAGGTGGCGCCTGTGGCTCATTGAGTAGGATGCTGGCCCCATATACCGAGGGTGGTGGATTGAAACCTGGCTCTTGCCAAACTGCAACAAAAAACATCCAGGTGTTGTGGCAGGTGCCTGTAGTCCCAGCTACTTGGGAGGCTGAGGCAAGAGAATCACCTAAGCCCAAAAGCTGGAGGTTGCTGTGAGCTGTGACGCCATAGCACTCTACCGAGGGCAACAAAGTGAGACTCTGTCTCTAAAAAAAAAAAAAAAGTTCAACATTATTGACCATTAGGAAAATGCATATTAAAACCACAAAATATCACCACTCACCTATCAGATGAGATAAAACGGTGGTAATAACAAATGCTGGAGAGAATGCAGAGAAATGAGATTTCTCAGTCTCTGCTGGGAAAGTCTAAGGGCACAGCTACTCTGGAAAAATAGCCCGGTAGGGTAGTTTTGTATAAAAAGAAATATGTGCTTGCCATGACCCACCAATTATAAATTATAACTTGTAAATTATAAATACTCTTGGGGATTTATCCTAGAGAAATGAACACTTGTGCCCACCAGTTAGCCAAGTTGTGAATGCAAGAAAGGTTCTTAAATAAAATTTAAAGAGCTACTCAGTGAACACATGCCTGATCAGAAAGTGAAAGAGTTCTGTGTTGACAGGGAGAAGTTTTCAGTGGTCTGGATAGAAGATCAAACCCGACACAACATTCCTGTAAGCCAAAGCCTAATCCAGAGCAAGGTCCCCTGAGAGAGAGGCAGAAGGTGCAGAAGAGAAATTGGAAGGAAAGTTGGAAGCTGGGAGGGGCAGGTTCATGAGGTGTAAAGAAAAAAGGCATCTCCATAACATAAAAGTTCAAGGTGAGGCAGCAAGTGCTGAAGCCACGGCAAATTATTCAGATGATTCATTTATTTTATGTTGTCTTTTTTTTTGAGACAGAGTCCCTCTCTGTTTTATCTAAGTTAACTGATGAAGGTGGTTACACTAAACAACAGATTTGCAATGTAGTGGATGAAACAGCCTTATATTGGAAGAAGAAGCCATCTGTGACTTTCCCAGCTACAGAGAAGGCAATGCCTGGCTTTGAAGCTTTGAAGGCCAGCCTGACTCTCTTAGTAGGGGCCCATCAGCTCACGTCCTTAGGTTGAAGCCACTGGTCATTTACCATTCTGAAATGGTCCACAGGTGGAGTAGATTTAGCAAAATTCATAGGGACCCTGGATTTTCAAACTGGTCAATGAGCAGTGGCTTCAACAAAGCCCGGATGATAACACATCTGTCTATAGTAGTGTTTTTCAACCTTTTAATCTCACGGCACATGTGAACCTCTAGTTAAATAAATTATGTTCAAAAACAGAGTAAGAAAAAGAGTATACTTATTGTGCTTTGAACTTCATTCAAAATAATTTAATTAGTGATCTTTAAAAATTTTAGCGGCTCACCTATGAGCCCTCATGGGACACCAGCTGAGAATCATTCCTATTAGTATAGTGCATGGAATAGTGCATTCTGAGTTCTACTGCTCAGGAAAAAAAAAAGAATGTTGTTTTCATGCCTGCTAATACGACATACATTCTTCATTCCATGCACCAAGTAGTAATTTTGGCTTTTAAGTTCTGTTATTTAAGAAATTTGTAATTCCTTACTCCCCCCAAACACATACACACACCATAAAATGAGCTATGCTGTACTTTCAGTGTTGAGAATCAGAAGAGGCTACAGCTGGCACAGATGGTGATTCCTCTGATGGATCAGGGCAAAGGCAATTGAAGCCTAGAAGGGATTCAGCATTCCAGATGCCATTAAGAACATTTGTGAATCATGGAAGGATAACTTCAAGGGATCCAATGCTTCAGTGAAGGGAGTAACTGAAGATGTGGTAGAAACAGCAAAAGAACTAGGATTGGAAGAGGAGCTGGAGATGTGCCTGGATCGTGCCACCTCAGGCTCAAATGTTAACAGGTGGGGAGTTGCTTCTTATGGATGAGCAAAATAACTGGTTTCTTGAGATGGAATCTACTCTTGGGGAAGGTGCTGTGAACATTGTTGAAATGCCAACAAAGGATTCGGAATAGTGCATAAACTTTGTTGATAGAGCAGTTGCAGGTTGTAGAGGCTCAATTCCAACTTAGAAAGAGGCTCTCCTGTGTGTAAAATGCATCAAACAGCATCACAGGCTATGGGGAAATCTTCCATGAAAGAAAATGTAAACTGATGTGACAAATTTCATTGTTGTCTTTTTTTTTTTTTTTTTTTTTTTAAGACCCAGTCCTACTCTGTTGCCCAGGCTAGAGTGTGGTGGCATCAGTCTAGCTCACAACAACCTCAAACTCTTGGGCTCAAGCCATCCTCCTGTCTCAGCCTCCTGAGTAGCTGGGGTTACAGGTGCCCCACTAATTTTTGCATTTTTACTAAAGGCAGGGGTCTTTCTTTGCTCAGACTGGCCTCAAACTTCTGAACTCAAGGGGTCCTCTCCTTGGCCTCTAAGAATGCTAGGATTATAGGCATGACCAGACCAGGCCTGGCTACACAGTTGTCCTATTTTAAGAAATTGCTACAGCCACCTCAACATCCAGCAGCCACCACTCTGACCAGCAACCAGCCATCAACATGGAGGTAAGTTCCTCCTCCAGCCAAAAGATGACTTCTGACTAGGGAGGCTCGGATGATTGTTAGCATTTTCTAGCAATAAAGTATCTTTTAATTAAGGTATGTACTTTGTTTCTTTTTCAACAGAGCTATTGTACACTTAATAGACTATACCATAGAGTGTACATATAATTTTTATATGCACTTGGAATCCAAAAATTGACATGACTTTTTTATTGTGATAGTCACATTACTGGCAGTTGCCTGGAAACAAGCCCCTCATATCACTGAGGGGTGCCTGTGGGACTGAAAACGCACCATGGAGACGGACTTGCAATGTGCTTGGTTTGAAGCTCAAAGAGATTTTAAGAGTCATTTCATAGTTCTTCAAAGGAAAGTCCTGGGAGGTAGCAAACCAAAGTCATACAGACTTTGCCAAAATAAGAATATTTCTCTCTCCCTTTTAGGTTTTTGTCAGGAAGAACTTGAAAAATAAATTGTAATTGAAAACCAAGTACTGCTAACAATAAAGACTCTTGCCCCAGGCAAGAACACAAAAAAGCATTTGCAGTTAACAGTGCCTTGATTCTGTATTTAATGGCATTTACTTATTGGGCTGCAGCCCAGAGGAGCCAAATCTGAAGAAAGCCAAGTGCCAGATATAAATAGACCCTGACCACAGGAATTTATTCAGATCTTTGTTACAATGAGGGACTTGCATTTTACTTGCTTCTGTCTTACTTAATTGGAGAGTATTAACAGTATTATTCATCAATGAAGTTTGATCATATATCTATTAATATCTACTAATTCACACTGTAGGAGAAGACGGAAATAGCCCTTTAGATGATCTGCTGGAGAAAAGATACCGTTTCTGAGCCCTGCCAGAGTGCATGTTCAATTACAGCAAGAATCCTAGATATTGAGGCTCAACAGCTCTGGAGATTGCCTTGTTCAACAGCCTCATTTCACAGGTAAGGGAACAGAGACCAGATGCAAAGAATAAGTGGTTTCCAGGTTGTTCCTTCCTTCCTTCATTGTTTGTCCTATATTTTATGAGCACCTCTGACCAAGTGTTGGCCTGAGTGCTGGAGATATTGGGACCTGCCCCCCAGAGACTTCCCCAATGTGTCTCTGAAGGAGAGACTAGAAAATATGGAGTAAACTTTCAGATTAACTGGCACTTTCCTCACAGTGGTGAGTTCTCTAAAGAAAAGAAGAGCAAGGAGGGGGACTATCTGATGGGGAGGAAGGGTGACCAAGGGAGGACTTTTCCAAAGAGGTAACATTTTAAAAATGTTTTATTAAATGTGACACGGAATGGAGTGTAGAGAGGGAAGCTAGTTATGGGGCCACTGGAGCCAACTCAGGAAAGGAGGACATGGCCCAGGGTAGGGTGGTGGCAGGGCAAAGTGGGAGAAGTGAGTGGATTTAGGGCACACTTTGGAGACAGAACTCTTGGGACTGTGGCTGGAATGGCTGCTGGGGTGAAGGCAAATGAACCGTGAACCCTTGGGGCTGGGGCTTTTGGTTTGAGCAAGTACATAGGACCATTTCCTGAGATGGGAACATCCTGGGAGAGCACAGGTAGGGTGGGGAATTCAAGGTCATGAAGAAACAAATAGGTACCCAGTAGAAATGAGAAAGAATGAGGACTAACTGGTTTTGATAAGCAGTGCATGAGAGCCTCACTCAGGAGGTGGTGTTTAAGGTGACAGCTAAAAGGAATGAAGAGCCAGGGAGAACATTCTAGGTGGGGAGATTGCAGTGGAAAGGGCCCAGGGAGAAAATCATGTGGCCAGTCCTAGGGGCCCACTGGAAGCTGTCAGGACTGAGGGGCAGGCAGGGAAGCTGAGGAAGGAGTGGTTTCAATTTTCATGCTATAAACTTAGATGTGCAGAAAGAAATTTACATCTTTTCTCTTTGTACTTGACCTGATTGTTCTCACAGGAGTTGAGACTAAGAAGGAACCCAGGACTTTAATCCTGCCAATTAATTATCTCTTTCAGGTGACTCCTTCATCTTTGCACCTGTGGCTTCCTCTGTCTGGAATGCTCAGATCAACGAAAGGACTTGCCCCTCAAGATGTATTCAACTGAAAAATTTCTCTTTGGATATTCATACTAAAATCCAAACATGATATTCATTAATGGGAAGTTATCCTAATCTGTGCAGTAAAAGGGAATTGAAAGTGTTATTTCTGCCAAGAGTGGCTTCAATATATCATGACAAACTCGTGACCTTGCACTTTGCTTTACTTTTTTTTTTCTAATAGGATTTGATGTTTTGGTTATGAAATCCAAGAGATGGCACAAAAATTAAGTTGGCATTATAATAGTTAAGCTGAGCATGTTGGGGACCAAAGAGGGGTTGGATGTTATTACACGCAGACCCATGAATTGGAATAGGTTAGAAGTGTTACCAATAACAAGTGCAGTGTGTCTTGAAAGAAACATCTATCCCTGGGAGAGGTGAAATGAAGTGAAAAATTTTATAAAAATAAAACAACCAAAAAGATTAAATTTGAACTAGATCCACAGGGGATTACGATTGAGGAATATGACCTCAACATAGGGACAAACTGTTCAATTGACAAATCAATTAAAGATGTGACTCACAGGGACAGGAGGGTCAGTAGATCTGGATGCTCACACTGGCCCTTCATGGCCTTCGAATTGCTGATCCAGTGTCAACTCCTGAGTGAGGCATCACTCAGAGTTATATCAGCATGGGTCAGGGGGAGGCGAGATGGCCAGCTGGAGCCAGCTTTCCACAGAGGCTCCCCTCCAGAAGGAGAGTTAAAGGACAGAAGTTTAGCAAGAAGGCTGATGGTTTGGAGCTGAGCCAAGAGAGAAGGTTGAAAAGCGCACATCACCCCTGCAGAGGTGGGCTGCAACCCCAAGGAAAAAAACAATAGGTACAAAATCAATCGCCAAGCGGACGGGAGTCCCCTCCCCCATGAGAACGGCTCACAATATACTTTCTACAAACAAGCAAGCAGAGTTCAGATCTCCTCCTGTTTTATCCCATGGGAGAGACCCTCTAAAAACCAAAACTCCTTCCCCAGAGAGGACCCACTAGTGTGCAATGGCACTCTCCTGCCAGGCATAAAATGTTTCACTCTACCTGCAATTCTGAAGTCTCAGCACTCTCCTGCACTCTCACCCTGAGGTCTGAAAGCCTGTCCCTCGTGGAGTCCAGGTTCTTGGGGTTTTTTCTTCTTGAGAGGTGTGGATGGGGCTTGGGCTATTGCAGGTCTGTGCTGATTCTGTGGCATGAGTGTGAAGCAGGGACTGTGAAGTGAGGGAGCCATATGGGAGAGGGAGAAGGGGTGCAACGGTGGGAACAATAGGGCTCACACCCTGGGGATATTTTGGAAAGACTCTTCCTACCTCTCTTAGCAACCAGAAAGAGCAGTGTCTCTACTCCAGTGGCATTGACTGGCAGAACAGATCTGGGACAGAAACACAGGCCCCACAAGCAAAGGGTATACCTAAGGTGGTACCAGCCTGGGCGGAGTGTGTGTGTGTGTGGAGGGGCAGAGACTAGAATATGGGCGCAGAGATGGCATATTACCATGGCCAGGCTGAGTCAGAATTGCTGCTTTTGTGAGCCTAAAGATGCACCCAGTCCCCAAGGGAGCATAGCTGGGACAAAAGCAGGCATGGCAGCAGCACCAGCCTAGGGAGGGGCAGGAACTGACAGCCATTTGTGAGCTCTAACTGTGTCTGCCTCAAAACAGAGTGCAATGGAGACAGAGATGTCAGCTCTGTGAGAATTGGCTCAACAGCAGCAGCACAGGGTGGGGCTGAGTCCCAGTTTCTGTGAACTCAAACAGACCCTGGCCTACAGGGGAATATAGCTGTGACTGAAATGCAAATTCTGCAAGACTATAAGTGGCAGCAACATCAATCTGGAGAAGGGGTTAGAACTGAGTGAAACTCTCCAGCTTCCATTAAGCACCTGAGGTTGTGAGGCTTCAGCTACCCCTGCCAGCTGGTGGCAGAGTGTGGTGGCCTGACTGAGGAGACATAGATCTCCCTACAACTCAGGCAGGTGTAAAGACCTGGAGCAGCTGCGTCTTGGAGGGAACTGGGTCACAGCCCTGCGGGGTTACCAGTGACTGGGTGTGACGGAGGTGCAAGGTGGGGAAGGAGGCATCAACCTACCCAGAATAATTCATTTGCTGGGTGGGCCCTTCTGACTCCATGGAGCACTGAGCTGCCAGCAGACCCTGGCTATCTAGTTGCTGGAGACCTTTTAAACTCTTCTACTTGAGACTAGGTACTGACTTGGACAATTGATTTGGAACTCTTGACCTGGGACAATCACCTGAGGACCATCCAAGGTGGTACTGGTTGTGTTGTTGTGGGAAGGTTTGAATTTCCTTTTCCAGTTGTTGCTCATTGGGGGTGGGGTATATTAGTTGCTGGTATTTCTCCACAGCTGAGACTTCAACTCTAGAGTTACTAATTCACTAGGATTGGACATAAACCAGCTGAAAACAAGACAGAGCCACTTAGCCCCATCAGACCAAGCAGGTCCCCAGTGTCTCAGGCTGTAGTACTATATGGGTCCTTTGCAAAGCTGTAGGGGAAAAGCTGCAGTAACCAGTCCCAGATCTTGGGCAAAGGGCTGGTTAATCACTACTCCAAAGCCCCCAATCCAATTTCACCTTATCTTCTCATATAGCCAAATAATGAAAAATAATCATGAGGCAGAATTAGCGGAATAACTCTGGCGACATGAATAATCAGAGTATATCAACTCTTCCAAGGAATGACAAGGTGGACACATTAGAAGATCCTATTCATAAATAAATGGTTGAGATGTCAGAAATCAAATTCAGAATTTGGATTGCAAACAAGATTAACAGAATGGAGGTAAAGTTGGAATTAGAAATTCAAGGAACATCTTAAAAGTTGTCTCAATAATTCAATGAATTCAAAGACAAAATCACCAAAGATTTTGATACTTTGAGGCAAGAACTTGCAGTCCTTAAAAATCTGAAAAATTCAGTAGAATCCCACAGTAACAGAATGGAGCAGGCAGAAGAAAGGATTTCTGACATTGAAGACAAAGCTTTTGAACGCTCCCAAACACTCAAAGAGGAAGAGAAGTGGAGAGCAAAAACTGATCACTCTCTCAGAGAGCTCTGGGATAATTCGAAGAAAAGTAATATTCACCTTATATGAATTCCTGAAGGCAATGAGGTTGTTTTGAAAGGCCCAGATGTTCTATTCAAAGAGATAATTGAGAACTTCCCAAACATGGCAGGTGATTCTGAAATTAGATAGCAGACAGTTTCAGAACCCCAGCACTACTCAACCCAAATAAAGCATCTCCCAGACACATTATAATTAACTTCACTAAAGTTAATATGAAGGAGAAAATTCTAAAAGCAGCCAGACATAAGAAAGCCCTAACTTAGAATGGGAATAATATTAGAATGACTGCAGATTTCTCTGCTGAAAACTTTCAAGCTAGAAGAGAGTGGTCATCGACCTTTAACCTCCTAAAACAAAATAAATTTCAACCCAGGATCCTGTATCTAGCTAATATGAGTTTCATTTATGATGGAGAAGTCAAATACTTTAATGACATACACATGTTGAAGAAATTTGTCATAACTAAACAAGCTCTCCAAGATATTCTCAGACCTATCATCCATAATGACCAGCATAATCCTCTACCATCAAAATAAACTCACTCAGAAACTTTTGCTCAAATTCCAACTTCCACAGGGGTGAAAGGATTAAAAATGTCCACTGGACTTTCAAAAACCTCAATACCCAAAATACTACCAGCTTTATCAATATTCTCAATTAATGTGATTGGCTTAAATTGTCCTCTAAAGAGGCACAGGTTGGCTGACTGGATACAAAAACGCAGACTAGATATCTGCTACATACAAGAATCTCATTTTACCTCAAAAGATAAATATAGACTCAGGGTGAAGGGATGGTCATCTATAATTCAGGCAAATGGAAATCAGAAAAAAGCAGGTGTTGCAATTTTATTTGCAGATACAATAGTCTAAAAAACTAACAAAAGTAAGGAAAGATAAGGATGGTCACTTCATATTTGTTAAGGGTAATACTCAACATGATGAGATGTCAATTATTAACATGTATGCACCCAACCAGAGTGCGCCTCAATTTATAAAAGAGACTCTGTCATCTCAAGGAACTGGAAAAGAGCAACTTGATTTCCTCCAGCACCATAATAGTCGGAGATTTTAACACCCTTTTGGCAGTGGTTGGATAGAGCCTCCAATAAGAAACTAAGCAAAGAAATTTTAGACGTAAACTTAACCATTCAACAATTGCATTATACAGACATCTATAGAACCTTTCATCCTAACAAAACTGAGTAGACATTCTTCTCATCAGTCCATGGAATATCCCCCCAAATTGATCACATCTTAGGTCAGAAGTCTAACCTCAGTAAATTTAAAAGAATAGAAATTATTCCTTGCATCTTCTTGGACCATCATGGAATAAAAGTTGAACTCAGTAACAAAAGGAATCTGCATACTCATATAAAAAGATGGAAACTAAATAACCTTCTGCTGAATGATAGCTGTGTCATGGATGAGATTAAGAAGGAAATTACCAAAGTTTTGGAACAATATGATAATGAAGACATGAACTAATAGAACCTCTGGGATAACACCAAGGCAATTCTAAGAGGGAAATTGATAGCATTGCAAGCCTTCCTTAAGAGAACGGAAAGAGAGGAAGTTAACAACTTAATGGGACATCTCAAGGAACTGGAAAAGAAAGAATAATCCAATCCCAAACCCAGAAAAAGAAAAGAAATAACCAAAATTAGAGCAGAATTATATGAAATTGAAAGCAAAAGGATTATACAACAGATTAATAAATAAAAAACTTGGTTTTTTGAAAAGGTCAATAAAATAAATAAACCTTTGGATAATCTATCAAGGAATAAGAGAGTAAAACCTCTAATTTCATCAATCAGAAATGGCAAAGATGAAATAATAACAGACTCCTCAGAAATTCAAACAATCTTTAATGAATATTACAAGAAACTCTATTCTCAGAAATATAAAAATCTGAAGGAAATAGACAATACTTGGAAGCCCTCCACCTTCCTAGACTTAGCCAGAATGAAGTGGAAATGTTGAACAGGCCTATATCAAGTTCTGAAATAGCATCAACTACCCAAAATCTCCCTAAAAAGAAAAGCCTGGGACCAGATGGCTTAACATCAGAATTCTATCAAACCTTTAAAGAGGAACTAGTTCCTATATTACTCAACCTTTTCCAAAATATAGAAAAAGAAGAAAGACTACCCAACACATTCTATGAAGCAAACATCACCTTGATCCCCAAACCAGGAAAAGACCCAATAAGTAAAGGAAATTATAGAACAATATCACTAATGAATATTGATGCAAAAATATTCAATAAAATCCTAACAAACAGAATCCAGTAACACATCAAACAAATTATACACCATGACCAAGTGGGTTTTGCCCCAGAGTCTCAAGGCTGGTTCAATATATGTAAATCTATAAGAATAATTCAGCACATAAACAAAATAAAAAACAAAGAACATATGATTCTCTCAATTGATGAAGAAAAAGCTTTTGATAACATCCAGCATCCTTTCATGATTAGAACACTTAAGAAAATTCATATAGAAGGGACATTTCTTAAACTGATAGAGGCCATTTACAGCAAACCCCTAGCCAATATCATATTGAATGGAATTAAATTGCAATAATTTCCACTCAGATCAGGAATCAGGCAAGGTTGTCCCCCCCCATTGTCTCCACTGCTTTTTAACATTGTAATGGAAGTCTTAGCCATCACAATTAGGGAGCAAAAGGTGATTAAGGGCATCCCTATAGGGTCAGAAGAGATCAAACTTTCACTCTTTGCAGATGATATGATTGTATATCTGGAAAACTCCAGGGATTCTACTACAAAACATTTAAGAGTAATCAAGGAATACAGTAGCATCTCAGGTTACAAAATCAACACTCACAATCTGTAGTCTTTATATATACTAACAATAGTCAAGGTGAAAAAACATTTTAGGACTCTATTCCATTCACGGTAGTGCCAAAGAAGATGAAATAGTTGGGAGTTTACCTAACAAAGCACATGAAAGATCTCTATAAAGAGAACTATGAAACTCTGAGATAAGAAATAGCTGAAGATGTTAACAAATGGAAAAACATGCCATGCTCATGGCTAGGAAGAATCAACATTGTTAAAATGTCCATACTACCCAAAGCAATATACAATTTTAATGCAATCCCTATTCAATAATCATAATATTTATAATTATTTAATAATTAAATATTATTATCAAATGGCCAAGACATTACTCAGAAATAAAAAAAAATCAGGAGGAATAATGCTACCAGACCTCAGACTATATAGTGTAAATCGATAGGGATCAAAACAGCATGGTACTGGCCCAAAAACAGAGAGGTAGAAGTATGGAACAGGATAGAGAACCAAGAGATGAACTCAGCTACTTACCATTATTTCATCTTTGATAAGCCAATTATAAACATTCAGTGGGGAAAATACTCCCTATTTAACAAATGGTGCTGGGTTAACTTGCTGGTGACCTGTAGAAAACTGAAACTGGACCCACAGCTCTCACCATTAACACAGATAGACTCTCAGTGCATTAAAGATTTAAACTTAAGACATGAAATGATAAAAATACTAGAAGAAAGTGCAGAGAAATAATTGAAGAAATCAGCCTGGGAGAATATTTTATGAGGAGGACCCCCACGGGCAATTGAAACAACACCAAAAAGACATTACTGGGATCTAATCAAACTAAAAAGCTTCTGGAGACAATCCAAGATGGCGGTTGAGTAACAGCTTCCCTGCAACAGGGCACGGTGAGTCTGGGGAGATAAGGCTCCAGGCATCTCTGGCTGGTGGGATATGCCTATAATCATTCTTTTGAGGATATAGGAAGTCAGCAAGGGACTTCTGGACCCCAAGAGAAGGACAAAAACAGTGAAAAACTGGCAAGTGGTTGCGTGTGTTCAATCAACCTAATCCTGCCGGCAGCCATAAGTACAAGCAGCAGTGAGACTGCAAACCTGAAAGGCCTTATCTGTGAACCGTTTCGGTGTTCTTGGACTTGGCACTCAGTTGAACTGCCTTAGAGAGAGCTTGAGCAGGAGTGGAGAGAACTTTGGGCATTGTCTAGGGACCCAGATTGAGCTGCTGAGCTGGACGGAGCTAATAGTGTTTGGCTGTGGGCCGCAGGGAGCCATTGTGAAAGATCTTCCCTTGCAAGCTCCACCCTTGGGATTGCAGAGCAAGGATCCGGCAGGAGCTAGTAACCTAGTGACTGAGCAGTCTAAAGGAGGGGACTGAGCTGCAAGCAGACAGCCCTCAGAATGGGAGAAAATATTTGCAGATTATACCTCTGATAAAGGTCTAATAACCAGAATCCACAGAGAACTCAAACATATTAGCAAGAAAAGAACACATGACCCCATCTCAGGGTGGGCAAGGGACTTGAAGAGAAACTTCTCTAAAGAAGACAGACACAAAATCTACAAAGACATGAAAAAAAGCTCATCATCCTTAATCATCAGAGAAATGCAAATCAAAACTACTTTGAGATATCACCTAACCCCAGTAAGAGTAGCCCACATAACAAAATCCCAAACCAGAGATGTTGGCATGGATGTGGAGAAAAGGGTACACTTCTACACTGCTGGTGGAAATGCACACTAATACATTCCCTCTGGAAGGATGTTTGGAGAATACTTAGATACCTAAAAATAGACTTGTCATTCGATTCTATGATTCCTTTAGTAGGTTTATGCCCAGAAGATGAAAAATCACAATATAACAAAGACATCTGTACCAGAATGTTAATTGCAGCCCAATTCATAATTGTTAAGTCATGGAAGAAGCCCAAGTGCCCATTGACCCATGAATGGACTAGCAAATTGTGGTACATGTATACCATGGAATACTATGCAGCCTTAAAGAATAATGGAGACTTTACCTCTTTCATGTTTACATGGATGGAGTTGGAACATTTTCTTCTTAGCAAAGTATCTCAGGAATGGAAGAAAAAGTATCCAATGTACTCAGCCCTACTATGAAGCTAAATTGTAGCTTTCACATGAAGGCTATAACCCAACTATAGCACAAGACTATGAGGAAAGGGCCAAGGAAGGGGAAGG
>CAUYPK010019945.1:0-11895 GCA_963574355.1 Loris lydekkerianus
ATGTCTTAACACAATAACTTGGAAATTGCCAGGAAAGCTATGTTAACCAGTGTGATGTAAATGTGTCAACCAGTCTGTGAAACTAGTGTATGATGCCCCATGATCATATTAATGTACACAGCTATGATTTAATAAAAAAAATTATAATCACTACATCAGAACATCTCAAAAAAAAAAAAAGAAAGAAAAAAAAAAAAGAAAGAAAATCTGAACAGACCAATAGTGGCAAAGGAGGTCAAATCAGTAATAAAAATGTCCCATCCAAAAATAGAGAGATAGAGAGAGAAGAAAAAAAAGTGCCCAGGATCTGATAATTTTACTGCTAATTCTACCAAATATTTTAAGAAGAACTAATATCAGTTCTTCTCAAATGCTTACAAAAAAATCAAACATGAGAAAATACTTCCAAATTCTTTTTATAAAGCTCCTGTTACTTTGATACTAAAGCCAGACAAAGATATTCCAATAAAAGAAAATTCTAGGCTAACATACCCAATGAGATGCAAAAATCCTTGACAAAATTCAAACAAACTAAACTCAACAGCACATTAAAATAATTATTCACCATAACCAAGTGGTATTTATTCGAGGAATGAAAGGATGCTTCAATGCATAAAAATCCATAAGTGTGATAGACCACATTAGCAAAATGAAGGACAAAAACAATATAATCATATTATTAGATGCAGAATGCATATGATAAAATTCAACATCATTTCATGTTTAATAAAGAAAAAACTCAATAGACTAGATCTAAAGTGAATGCACCTCAACACAATAAAAGCCGTAAATGACAAGGCAATAACTAACATTATATTGAATGGTGAAAATCCAAAAGCTCTTTTTGTAAAACCAGGAATAAGAGAAGAATGTTCACTCTCACTACTTGTATTTGATATAGTAGTTGAAGTCCCTATCAGAGTAAACAGACTAAACAAAGATACAAAAGAAATCCAAATAGATAAAGATGTGAAATTGTCATTTTTCCTAATGCAATGATTTAATATAGAGAAAACCCTATGAACTCCATTAAAAAAACCTGTTGGACCTAATAAACAAATACAGTGTAGTGGCAGCATAAACAGTCAACACACAAACACACAAAAATCAGGAGTCTTTATAAATATATACTATTAAAATCTATCAGTTGAATATTGCAGGTACTATCTGCAAATAATGTTAACTTTTTCTCTCATATTTTTATTTTTCTTAGAACATTTTGAGCTCATTTGTCTAAAACAGTGTTAGGTAATAATTATATCACAACAAAGTTTCTTCATTCCAATTTTTACATTAATTGTGACTTTGGCTTTACAATTAAATAACTTAAAAAAATTTTTTTTGAGACAGAGTCTCACTTTGTCACCCTTGGTAGAGTACAGTGGCATCACAGCTCACAGCAACCTCAGACTCTTGGGCTCAAACAATTCTTTTGCCTCAGTGTCATGAATGGCTGGGACTACAGGCACCTGTGACAACACCTGAATATTTTTAGAGAAGGAGTGTCTCTCTGGCTTAGGGTGGTCTTGAACTTGTGAGCTCAGGCAATCTGCACACCTCAGCCTCCCAGAGTGCTGGGATTACAGGCATCAGCCCACTGCATCCTCTGAACTTAAATAATTTTTTACACCAGAAAATTTGAGCTCGACTGTTTGGATTTGTTTGCAAAACCTAAGACACGATTTTGACTATTACATAGACTAACAAACACTGTTTTGTTTATTTGTTTTGACAATATAGGGAGTATACCTGTTTCTATTTCAACTACTATGAAATAAACACATGATGAAAATAAATGACAGCTCAGGGGAAGACTTCATTTTAGTTGGCTTCTCTCAATATCCCCAGGCTGAGTTCATCCTCTCTCTGTTTGTCTCTGGGTTCTATGCCATGACACTTGGAGGTAACACAGCCATCATCTTGGTCTCCCTCCTGGACAGCCGGCTTCACACTCCAATGTACTTCTTCCTTCGAAACCTCTCATTGCTGGACATGTGTTTCACCACCTGCATTGTCCCACAGATGCTGGTAAACATCTGGGGAGGCAGTAAGAAGATCAGCTTTGTGGGCTGCATGGTTCAGTCTTGTGTGGCCTTAGCTCTGGGCTCCACAGAGTGTGTGCTTCTTGCTGTCATGGCTGTCGACCGTTATGTAGCTGTCTGCTGGCCTTTGCGCTATACTACAATCATGCATCAACAGATCTGCCTCCTTCTTGTAGCCCTGTCTTGGTTATCAGGGTTTGCCAACACTCTCTTTCAGTCTTCACTGGCCCTCATTATGCCTCTGTGTGGCCACCACCATGTGGATCATTTCTTCTGT
This sequence comes from Loris lydekkerianus, assembly GCA_963574355.1. Classification (NCBI taxonomy): domain Eukaryota; kingdom Metazoa; phylum Chordata; class Mammalia; order Primates; family Lorisidae; genus Loris; species Loris lydekkerianus. Next base: position 2,320 of record CAUYPK010019945.1, read on the forward strand.
GAAATCCTAGTTATTATCAAGCTCTCTTGTGTGGACACTGGTCCCACTGAATCAAGGATGTTAATCGCTTGCTTGCTCATCCTTGCCATTCCTGTGGGCATCATCCTGACCTCCTATACCTGCATTGCCAGAGCTGTGGTGAAGATGCACTCTTCTAAGGGCCGACAGAAGGCCTTTGGCACCTGTACATCCCACCTGACAGTTGTTTCACTGTTCTATGGAACCGTCATGTTCATGTATCTTCAGCCCAAGAGTGAGCACGCTCAGAATCAGGGAAAGGTTCTCGCCCTTGTTTACACCATCTTTGCCCCCACCATGAACCCCCTAATCTATACACTGAGGAACAAAGATGTAAAGAGGGCAATTAGAAAGGTGATCTGGAAGGATTCAGTGTAAGAAATTAAGGCCCCTGGATTTGGGTCATAGATGTTATTTGGACACCGGATTAGTGGGAGGAAAGATAGTTTTCTTTTGAGTTTTTGTCCCAAACTAATTGAAAAATCAAGTGAAGGAAGCATGAAATATAAGTTAAATATAAAATTCTTTATATTTTATAAATATAAACATTGGTGATAATAGTCTTATAAAAATTATTTAATATAGGTCTTCATTCATACTTTTGCTCTCCTCAAAATTCTGTAAATCTGAATGTTTTGCAACATTTATTCATCTTCTAAAGAGATCAGAGCTGTAGTTTTCTAGAGAACACTGGTCATTCTGATGGATGGAAGACATGACAGGTATGGAAACAGTTCTGAAACAGTTTCATATGAATGCAGATCATATGTGCCTCCATCTTTGTGAAAGTGAGATAGGAATTGAAAAAGGAAAACTGGGTCAGATAATCCAGGGACAGTGTGATACTACAATAGATACAGGAAAATTCCTTTCACTGAGACAAGTTGCCCTATCTTTAAATGATGTTCAGGATCTGGACATTAAATGATATTCAGGATCTGGACATGTGTGTGGCACAGGGGTGGAGAAGTCAGTGTATCCAAAGCAGGGCAGTAGACCTGTCACTAATACAAGGGAGAATATTATGTTCTTATATCAATATGCTCTTTTGGTGGCAAAGGCTGAGTGTACTAATGCCTCGTGACACCTGTGTAAATTAGTTGGTAATTTTATTCATCATATTATAATTAAGATGGACAAGTGGAGTGTGACTACAAAGGTAAACACACTATGACCTGCTGTCATGGAAAGGTGTACAAAGAGAAGTGAGAATTGACTTTTGGCAAAGATTTTGCCATGTGGATGGCACATGTTAGGAGCCTTGAGGAATGAGTTATAGTTTCCTAGTTCAGCCAAAGCTGGAGGACTTGCACGTGGAGAAAGTTGGAGGAATGTGATGGGGACTGGCCCATCACAATCTTTTCAGCAGCAGAGGAAGAGCAAGGATAGGAGAGCAAGGACATGAGGCAACAGAGACAGATGCAGGCTGGGTGGTCTCATGCACATGGAGATCTGCTACCAAGCAGTGGCAGAATCAGATGGTGCCTGAAAGATGTGGTGTAGAAATTCTGGAGTGGGCGGCAGGTGTGGCTGAGGTGGAGGTAAGGGTCGAGACAGAGGTGTGGCTTAGGGAGAGCTGTAGCTATGACTTCGTGAGACCAGGAAGGCCTAGTCCCACAGAGGATGAGGAAGACAATTGGGTTTGACAAATTAGCTGGAGGTCAGGATGTGTAAAGGGGATTTCTGAATAGGCAGGCTGGGAATCTAAAGGGCTGGATCTTGGAAAGACTATTCTCCTGGCTAAGTTTGGGGTTTTATTTCATAGGGAAAGGGGAACTTAGAGTAGCAGTTGACTCAAATTCCAGGTCACAAAGATTGATTTGGTAGCATGCATGGTGGACTGTAATAAAACACACAAGATAAAGGGAGGACATTTTGTTTTCGTTCTTCTCTTATGGAAAAAATTTTTTATGTACAATGCATGGAGTGGGGAGATAACACCATCTGGATAGAATATTGACAACTTCTGTCTGCAAGAATGTGCATCACCATCTTGCGGATTATTGCTTACATTGTGAAGAGGTGGGATGTAGAAGCCCAGGTAAGCCTGTAGTGGCCAGATCCAGTCTTTGGGTATAGAGTAGATTGCTGAGATCATTTTATAATCCAATCTCAATGGCTTGAGGAAAGATTAAATTTTAAAATTGTGTCTCTAAAGTGTTTAAAGGGGCTGGGAGGGGGCAAGGGGGCAGCCCCTCCAAAGGCAGTGGGCTGGACACATAGCAAAGGCGGCAGAATCCTGAAGAGTCTCTCAGGGGCACACAACTGCAGGAGCATGGATAAAGAGTGCTCTGGCTTCACTATAAGGGAATATCTAGTCTGGATGCTTTTATGTCTATGCAGACAGACACAGAGTCCACCAATGAGTGACCTTGAGTCCCAGGAACAATATTCAACCCATGTACTCATGGATTAGTTATGATATGGCCTTCAACACCATGTGGATTCAAAGTGTTCACAGTCTCAAGATGGTGGTTGAAGATTAAATTCATTTCCCAGAAATAAACAGAATTTGGAGCTGGGACTCCAAACCACAGAGTAGAATCACTTCTCACACCCATTAGGATTTAATGGGGTGGGCCAAAAGTGAGCCAAAGTTTCATTTATTGAAAATAACCGTTCAGAGTCCTTAAGTCACTCACAAATAATAGGTATTATTTTATATATAAACATTTGCAAATTACATTAAATATAAATGTATTATATATCCTTATGGATATTATGTAATAAAACATGTGTATGAAAAATTCAGCTCTCCTTTGTCCAATGCCTTTTAAAAAGCTCACATATTTGGATTCCTGTGAGGTAATGATTACCTATTGCCATTTCCAAATTTATGCCTCACACAAAAGATTATGTAATACCTAAAAAAGTCAAGAGGCACTTTCTTAATGGCTTTCAACCATTACAAAAGAAGAAAATGTCCAGAAAGATGTAGGATAAACTTAAAATCCATGAAGGCTTCGGAAAATAGCATATTGAAACATCATAACCAGCATTATTCAGAATTTATGGCCACTCTGTAGATTTCACTCTAAAGCTCATGTTTTTTTTACTCCCCATGGGAAAAAAGCTTCTAGCAGGTGCTTAATGAATAAGCTAAGTATAATCTTTGCAAGTTAATCTGTACATCTTTATTCTCCAATATGTAATGTAACTATTACATAAAGGAGCAAAAATTGATTTTAGTTGTGGTTGAGAATACTAATTTCTAGTTCTGGGGAAAGGAATCAGTAAAATAAGACAAAAATGAATCATTTAATATGCTACACTGTGTAGAGATATTATGGTCTCGACTTTAGCTTAATTCAGGAAGTTCTGACATCTGGACAATATTGTTAGCATTAGAGACTGCCCCTCTCTGATGTGTCCTGATTCTGGGGAGTGATTTCTTACTTTTTTGGCCTACACACTGCCATCCTTTGTCATTATGACCATAATTTATTGTTTTGCCCATAAATTCAAAATAGCCAGTTAATAGATGTATAGGATCAACAAATAGCCAGATGTACCAGCTTTTACTGTGTCTTGTAAAGTTGTGAATGAAGTAAATTCTTCAATTTAAGTCTTCATGATGTCTTAGGACAGAAATATCCAGGGAGAAAGAATGATGGAGAGGAAATCATGACAACATCATCTGGTCCATGCTCTCTATCCACCACCATCCCCCCATCCTTTGGTGCACATTAAAGGTTCAAAATCATTCCTGACTAAGTAGAACCAAGAGAAAAGGAGGAACCTTGAAATTAAAACTGAACTCTCAGGCTCAGTGCCCAAAGTTTTGTATTTAGGGCACCTGCTATATACACCAAGACTGGCTGGTTCGAACCCAGCATGGACCTGCTAAACAACATTGACAACTATAATAACAACAAAAAGATAGCTGGATGTTGTGGTGGGTGCCTGTAGTCCCAGACACTTTGGAGGCTGAGGCAAGAGAATCACATAAGGCCAATGGTTTGAGGTTGCTGTGTGCTGTGACACCATGGCACTCTACCAAGGGTGACATAGTGAGACTTTGTCTCAAGAAATAAAATAAAATAAAATAAAAGCTGAAATCTCCCCAAAATAAATAAAACAAACTCCATACAGTGAAAAAGAAGAACAAAATTTAAGCACCTTCCTACGATTTATTATAAATCTATAGTAATAGAGACTTTGTAGTACTTATAATAAGATAGACAAATAAATCAGTAGAGAAGAACAGAGACTTTAGAAATAGACCCATATGAACACAGTTATGATTTAATAAAAAAAAAAAGAAAAAAAGAAAAGAAATAGACTCATACATATATGGTCAGTTGAATTTAACAAAATGTCGTACTATTTCAATATGGGAAGTATTATAGTTTTAAAATACAAAAATGTCCAAAAAGTAACAGTGACCCTTACCTCACATCATACACAAAAATAACTTGCTTTGCTCTGGATTAGATCAAGCAATGTGCTTGTACAGTGCTCTGCAGATTGCCCCACCTTGATGGCACACTCTCCAATGGCCCACACAGGTTTGCAGACAAAGTCAATATCCATCTCGGTGGCACATTCTGTTAGTTCTGCTAGAACCTGAATCAAATCATGATGTTCAACTTCTCTAGTTTGACTAACGTAAGTTATGTGTTCCAAGAGGTTATTGTTGTCATCAGGGACATCTTCTGCAAATACCCCAACAAGCATGTAAGCAACATTGCCACTTCATGTGAGAACTTAGACTCACTAGGGAGCCAGATGCTTGAGCAGGTGTGATTTGTGTTGTGGGAGAATATGCTGAAGCGCTGACAGTGTAGATGCATTACTAGAGAGATTCCCAGAGGGTCTGCATGATGAAAGCACCATATGCAGCTCACTCTGCAATGGCAACAGTGAGGCTATTTCTTAAGAAACTATCAGAAACACAGGAGCTGGTCCAGAAGGTCTTGAGTTTGGCAACACAGGATTCTGACCTTTGAGACTGGGCTATATTTATTGGCACCTTCTCTCAACTGACCCTGTCACAACCAAAGAAATTGTCTTGTCTGAGAAGCCACTGATCTGTGAGAGATAGACCTTACTGAGTCACTGCTGCTGGATGAGCTAATTGGCAACATTGGTTCTTTGGCCTCTGTGTGCCACAAGCCTCCCAATGCTTCCGTGGAAGAAAGTCATGGAATACATCACAAACACTTGCTTCCTCATCATGGAAGCACTAATGCAAGTGAAAACCCTATTGGCACCATCACTGCAAGTAACCTGAAACAGTCTCAGGTTATCACCTCTCAAATGACCTTCTCAGGGATTTTTAAAACTTGACCTCAGTCCCCCAGTCAGAGTGCCACAATTATCCTACTTGCATGTGAGAATCGATAGGCTGAGACCCCACAGGTCTTTTAAAAGCCAGGATAAATCCTGCAGGTGGGTCACCCCCTGTACTCCTAATTGAAAAGAAAGAGGTCTGAAGGTGCTTAGTCAGGAGAATGTCCACCTAACTATCCCTGCTTGGGAAATCAGCAGTGTAGGCAGCTGAAGCCATTCAACTGGTATCTTAGGCTAGAGAACCTGAGATGTCTGTGTGAAGAGATGAGACCTGCTCTTCCCCCCTTCTCTAGTTACATCATTATCCGGCTACCTGAGATGTTCCATTACCCTATGTCCTTGCTTACCCTTTACTCAACCTTCCTGGGGGCTGTAATCTCCCTCCTCTCATTCTTAACCTTGACTGCTGACTATTGACTGCTGTCATTCTTAAATGTATACTCAGTTATGTACCCAATAAAAGGATTCCAAGAAACAGGACAGGTGCTCCATTGTTGTTATGATGCCACCAGGCACACGGCACAGTTTATGTCTGTACAAGCTGCCCATTTTATGCACTGTTTGGTGTAAGTTTGATGATTTCCTCAGCACTGTCTCCCTTGATGACCAATGTCAAAGGTTGAGGTCCACTGGATGCCCAACACATAGATATGGGAAGAGTGGAGCTCTTGGGAGGAGGACTACATAGTCTGGTTGGCAGTGACCTTGGCATGGACATTGGTAGAGGTTCAGCAGTGGGATGGCCCTTTATCCCATTATCAGTTCCTGCAACATTTGCTCCTTCACCTAATTCAGCTGTGATCAGCAGTGGTCTCAATGATCTGTTTGAACTGTCCACAGGAATTGGCATGGCACCTGGTGGATATGTAGCTCCTAAGGCTGTGCGACCTGCATTAAAGGCTAAAGGCTTAGAGATTTCAGGAACATTTACTCATTGCCAAGGACACATTTACAGAGAAATGAACTTCACTGACCAAGTTCTGCAGCATATGACAGACTTTGCACTGCAGTTTAACAAGAATCGCTATGGTGCCATCCCTAGCACTTCTCTGGCCATCCATACAATACTGATTTCAACCCACAGCACTGATGTCTCCCTGCCTCTCAACATGTTGGGCCTAGTCATGAAGATAGAACCTCTAAACAATCTGCACGTGGCTGTGAAAAACAATATTGACATCTTCTACTTCACCTGCCTCATCCCACTCTATGTGGCTTTTGTGGAAGATTGTAATGGAACGCTAGGTCTTCCTTGCCACATGGAAAGATACACACAATGAAAATGAACTCTCTTTGATATTAGAGAAATGCCATTTTAATGTTGACACTGCTGGCTGGGCACAATGGTTTACGCCTATAATCCTAGCACTATGGGTGGCTGAAGTGGGTAGATTGCTTGAGCTTACAAGTTTGACACTAGCCTGAGCAATAAGTGAGAATAAATAATTTTATTTTACTAAAAATAGAAAAACTGAGGCAAGAGGATCGCTTGAGCCTGAGTTGGTGGTTGCTGTGAGCTATGACACCACTGCACTCTACCCAAGGCAACAGCTTGAGACTCTGTCTCAAAAAAAAAAAAAAAAAAGAGAGAGAGAGAGAGAGAAAGAAAAAGAACTATAAATAAATAAAATAAATAGTGACACTATTTCCACCAAGTTGCAAATCAACAATGCTTATACTATTCCCATGAGGAATGTGGAAGGGCAGGACATGGTTTGCCAATCACTGCCACTCACTAGTAGCATTTGCATTTTGGCTGAGCTGCGTATTCAGCCCCAATCCCCAATTATATGCTGTCACTGAAGTGCAGAACTCCTGACGTCTCCAACACATCTGTCTGATCTACAAGAACATTTTGAGAAACTAATAGACTGCTCCAGTACCCTCCATCACTCCATGATGAGTGTTTGCCAAGAACTCTTAACTGGAATAAATTATATTGCTATGTAGAATCTGAACCAAAACACACCAAGGCCACCCACCAACATAGTGACTAGTCTGACATGTGCTACCATTAGGATACAACCTGTTGGATAGTTTTAGCTCCTGTGAAAATTTGTAACCATTGCTTCAGTTGCCTCCCACCTCTTGCCCACTGGTGTTCTCTGTCCTTAGTTATGGGCTTTTTCATGCTATAACAGTGACCATCTTTTCCTAGGCCACCTTTTGAGTGTAGTTTGATGTTTTTCAATCAAGAGCTCATTTAAAAGTAGAAAAAGACAGCAGGTTAAAGCAAGGAAAGTGTAACTGCAAAAAAAAAAGACATATGCAGATGTTTTGCCTCATTTTAGAAAGGCTGGGAAGAGCCTTTGAAAGAGACGTCAACAATTTATAATGATATAAGTACAGTGCCTTGCCACACATGGAGGAACTGTATAGACAACCCCACACCTCTCCAAATTCCCCTAGTCTTCCTATGTAACTTCTTTCAGGATTTTTAAATCTGTATACATCTATGGATATAAGTATAATTTATTATATGGATATATTGCATGGTGGTGACATCTGGGCTATCAGTATATTTATCATTGTACCCATTAAGCAATTTTTACCTGCCCACTGCCATTAAGGCAGCCAAGGGAGCCGCAGCTGAAAGGCTTTCTCCACTCCAGGGTGCTCCACAGGGGACAATTAAGCCAGTGCACCTGGGAATGACTGCACTGCCATTAACAGAGAACCTGTCACACATAGGATAGTTTCTGCTCAGGACTGGCAAGCATTCCACAGAAGATAATTAAGCCAAGGGCATCTGGGTATGGCTTCCCCTCCCCTGACAGAGCACCCTTCACCCCTGGCCTCCTATAGACTGTGAGAATCACTTTCTTCCAGGACCAGAATCCCCACCTCCTCTGAAGGACAGTGAGGCTAGCAAGTCCTCTCCCTGACATGGAAGCTGCCTGTCTCTTCTGGAAGGAGCCTCCCCTCTCTGGAGGCAAATCTCAGACAGAACCACACCTTTCCTGTTGGAGCATTTTAGCCACAGCCCATAGTCTCTCTGTAGATGCCATCACCACATATGCTGCAGCTGGGCCAGGGAGGAGCTAGGACTCTAGGGGCTCTTGTGCCCCTGAAGATAGAGGCTACTGTCATTTTGGAGAGAAGCAGCTGTAAACAGTCTGTGCATTACACAGCTGCCCATCTCCACTGTCAGGCTCCAAGTGCATCTGCTCTTCTGCCTGCCTGCTGTTCTGAAGAGATGAGGTCCTCATCACTAAAACACTGTCACGTAGTGCAAGAAACCAGCAAGGCTTGAGAGCAAGTTGCCACCTCTGTGTCAGTCCCGTCCTCCTAGAATGGAAGCAAAACAACCAGGGACCTGGATACTGGGAATTCCCTAAACTGGTCACTCACTGCTGGCACCTGAATGCTTTCCCATGGTTCTGAGGTTCAACCCTCCAAAATTGTCAGCACCACTACAGAGGGTTCCTATGTGTATATGCTAAAAGGTACTTATGGCTCTCTCTTTACCTTAGACAGCAGAGTTCCCAGCAGAGGGGCAAAGGTGAATCACAAAACTATGTGTATTGAGCTGAAGGAAGAGGTCCCAAAAAAGCACTCAGCTGGCTGGGCTTGGTAGCTCACACTGAAATCCCAGCACTCTGGGAGACTGAGGTGGGTGGATTTCCTGAACTCACAAGTTATTAGGTTGTTTCAAACGTTTTGTCCGTTTTAATGTCATTTGTTTTTGTAGCTCCATATCTCAATAAATATTTATTCTACTGTGTCGTGGTATATACTGATTGATGGAGAATTTTGTACTCTATACATTGATGCTGTTCACTTTTTTCTACTTTTAGGTTTTTTTATTCTTTTCAGCCTATTACTATATGATGTCATTAAGCGATTTTCGGCCAATTTTTCTCTACGAATTCAAATTAAACCAAAGCGCTCCCAAAACAGCCCAAAAAATTAGCCAGGCATTTGGCAATGAGAGTGTTAATGAACGCACTGTTCGACATTGGTTTGTGAAATTTCCTTCTGGAAATTTTAGCCTCGAAGATGAGCCTCGAAGTGGTCGATCTAGAGTAATCCAGGACGAGGACTTGAGGACCCTGGTGGAGACTGACCCATCACAAACGGTGCATGGGATGGTGGAAGAACTGGGTGTCAGCTCCCATGTGGTTTTTGATGGTTTAAAATGTATTGGAAAGGTCAAAAATCTCAAAAAGTAGATGCCCCATGATTTAAATGATCGGCAGAAATTGTCACATTTCGAGGTTTGTTCTTCATTGCTTTTGCGCAACCAAAACGATCCTTTTTTGGATC
>CAUYPK010019946.1:0-22392 GCA_963574355.1 Loris lydekkerianus
TGAAACTGCCTCTACCTAGATACAGCCAATGTGGTACCATGCTACTGGCCCGACCCTGTCACTCACCTCTTCCCCCGCCTTCTTTCCCTGCCCCTTCTCCACAATAAAAAAATTAATAAATTCAAAAAAAAAAAAAAAAAATCACTCACTCATGTAATAAATATTTACTGAATGCTTATCCTATCCTAGGTACTAACCTAGAAGCTGGAGATTCAGCAATTAAAAATATACAAATAAAAATAAGTAACTGAGACAAAAATTTATACCTTATCTATGTTCAAGTGGAACAGATTAGTAGCAAACAAGATAAATAAAATTAGTAAAAGTAGCAATGTCCATGCCACCCTTCAGATATGGTTCTTTCCCTTCTGTGCCACCTCTGTACCTAGGACAGGCATCGACCATCACACCATTACTCTGTTGTGCAACTTTTCTGGTTACATAACTATGACTTCTTTGAAGGCAAGAATGCTATCTTTTTTTTTTTTGCAGTTTTTGGCCGGGGCTGGGTTTGAACCCGCCACCTCCAGCATATGGGGCTGGTGCTCCACTCCTTTGAGCCACAGGCACCGCCCCAAGAATGATATCATTTTAACTTTGTAAGATTCTAATGCCTAGCAGAAAGTAGACCCTACATGAATGGTTCTTAAAATGAATGAAATACCTTAAGATAACGCAATCCCAAAAGTACCCTAAAAAGTAGTGTTTAATTATCTCATCTGAATTCAGCATATTCTAGCTATATTATGTGTTCCCTTGCTCATTTATTCATTCCTATGTACAACATTAAAAATCAGTGCCTACTACACACCAGGCACTATGCTAGATTAGGGTACTGTGTCTGCAAGTTCTGCCCCACATTCCTGCCTTGTCAGGGCTGCACAGTGGACCTACGACTATGGGTTATAACAGCATTTAATGGCAATGCAATATCACTGGAATTTTAGAAATGAGAGTTTATGTGCATTTTTATTTATGCAAAGAAAGGTTAAACCCAATCATTAATAAAACCAGGTAGTAATACAAAGCAAGGTACCTTAAGTATAGCTTTAATTAATTAATTAATTTATTTATTTATTGAGACAGAGTCTCACTATGTCGTCCTCAGTAGAGTGCTATGGCATCACAACTCACAGCAACCTCCAACTCTTGCGCTTATGCAATTCTCTTGCCTCAGCCTCCCAAGTAGCTGGGACTACAGGTGCCAGGCTATTTTTTTGTTGCAGTTGAAATTATTGTCTAGCAGGCCAGAGCTGGGTTCGAACCCACCAGCCCTGGTGTATGTGGCCAGTGCCCTAACCACTGAGCTACGGGCGCCAAGCCAAGTACAGCTTTTAATAAATCAATCTGTATCTCCCAGAACCTGCTCGTCATCTTATGCCAGATAGCCCAAAGTCTCAAAATTGCAAACTCAAGTTTAACTAGGTCATGGATATTAGGTTATGAATTGCCTCTCAAATTTTTTCTTGTTCATCTCTCCTAAAAAGTAAAAGAGGACGTACTGGCACCACTCATCAGCAGAAGAGTCCAGCTGTGTGAAAACGTTTTTGGTTTATTTGAACTCTCACTCAGTTCAGGGCCAGGAGCTGACACACCACTGGTAAGCAGTCAAGGCAAAGTAAACATCCCAATAGCCTGATAACAGGAGGCATTTCCCTGAGAAAATTAGGACGAGAAGGATGTTCCTTCCTCTTGCCAAATCTTTCTTCGACTATTTATTTACTTATTAAAAAGCAGTGAAACAACAACTTTCAGAGTCAACTTTAACCCCAGCATGTGACCTACTGAGTTACTTTCCAGCTATCCTTTAAAGATTCAGAGCTCATGACTGCTACCTAAATACCCCATGGCATCTCTTTTATTACACCCACCTTTCTATTAGGTTGCTCTTAACATGCTGTTAGCAGATCTGGGAAAGAACCTAAGACCACAAAAGGCACTCACTAAATACCTGTTGGCAGAGTTTGTATTTATCCACAGCAACCTTGCTCAGCTTGCAGGAGAACTGTGATAATGAGAACAAGGAGATGGATTCCGTTGTTCAGTGGGTCAAGTAGTTTGACATTATAGTCAGCAGCTGCCAACAGCACCCTAGGTCCAAGCTCACAAGTAAATATCACCAACCACGCAGAGAGTGAAGTATGCATAAGTCAGAGTATGTTCATTAGAACTATGAGGAAATCATTCAATGCTCTGTCATTTTCAAAAGTACTTTCTTTTTTTTTTTTTTTTTTTTTTTTGAGACGGAGTCAAGCTGTTGCCCTGCGTAGAGTGCCATGGCATCACAGCTTACGGCAACCTCAAAATCTAGGGTTTAAGCGATTCTCTTGCCTCAGCCTCCCAAGTAGCTGGGACTACATGAACCCATCAGAACACTTGGCTATTTTTTGGTTGTAGTTGTCATTGTTGTTTGGCAGGCCCAGGCTGGATTTAAACCCGCCAGCTCTGTTATATGTGGCTGGTGCCCTAGCCTCTTGAGCTACAGGGACCTAGCCCAAAAGTACTTTCTTTGTCAAAAAAAGAAACCCTTAGTGTTGTTAGTGTTATTGCTATCTGGCTATTAAATTATTACAAAATCAAATATATACATAATATATATAATTATAATATACAGCAGAACCTCCATAGCACCCTACACTGACCACCTCCTTAAGTTGACCTAATTTTCAAGGACTGGACATGCACCACATGTACATATCAGTACAGTAGGCTTAGTTCCTTATGTTGACCATCTCTGTAAGTTGACCAGCTTGTTACAGCACCTTGGCTGGTCAACTTAGAGGTTCTACTGTATTTAAAATATATAGATAGATAGATAATTTCCCCTACACTGCTCTGGCAAATGATCACAATTTTGTTTGGCCAAGTTCACCACAACTAAACAAAGTTCCTACTATCTTCTTACATACAGGTCAGTGACCTTAACGTCATTTTTCTCACCCACAAAAATTCCCCTTAGCAAGGGCGGTGCCTGTGGCTCAGTGAGTAGGGCGCTGGCCCCATAAACTGAGAGTGGCAGGTTCGAACCTGGCCCCAGCCCCAGCCAAACTGCAACAAAAAGAATAGGCGGGCATTGTGGCAGACACCTGTAGCCCCAGCTACTCAGGAGGCTGAGGCAAGAGAATCACCAAGAGCTGGAGGTTGCTATGAGCTGTGATGCCACAGCACTCTACCAAGGGTGACAAAGTGAGACTCTGTCTCTTAAAAAAAAAAAACAAAATAATTCCCCTTAGCAAGGGAGATAATAGCCCTCGTTTCCTCTGCACAGCTGTTATCCCCACCACCTACAGATAACACACCAGTACTGTGATGTGCTTGCTCCTGACCCTCTCCAGAGATGAGTAACTGCAACCACATATGACATAATTGAAGTCATAACACATGATAGTTTTCAATCTTGTTATACATTTATTGTCTAATTATCATTCTTCCTTATTAAAATTCTTCATAACCCTAATTTATAACAGCTGCAGATACCCCACTGAATGAAAGAACTGCATTTTAATATACTTGGCCATTCTCTTTTGGATAGGGAGGCTACGTGTTTATAAGTGTGTATGTGTATATCTACGTGTATGTATGGGCTTTTTGCTATTACAGATAATGCTGCTATGAATATCTCAGTGCATCAATCTTTTTTTTTTAATTGTTAAATCATAGCTGTGTACAGTAGTGCAATCGCCTGTACCCATTCTAAGAAGTTCATCAATCTTTGACCACTCTTCTAATTATATCCTTAGACTTTAAGAAGTGAGATCAAGGAATATAAACATTTTTAAGATTCTTAATACATATTGTCAAGTTGCTTTCCAAAAACATGCCACCAATGTACAACCCTATCCCCTAAACCCCCAGCAGCACATGAAGGTAACTCCCCCTTACCAGTACACAGTTTATTCAGATCCTTAACACTGTGGCAAGGAAAGTGTGGATATAAAACATGACTGTGAGCAACTAATTAACATACTTACTAGGGTATAAAGCTACTTTCTATTCACTAATCTACTAGGGATATTTCTAATAATATTCTACATTTACGTAACAGTAACTGCAAAAAAAGAATAAAAGGCATGGACATTGCAGGCCTTATCAAACCTTGTCAGTTTATGAACTTCCAGTGACTGAAAACAACATGGACACGAAATCCCTGCTTTTTACCACAAATCTAACATGAGGTAGGATAAGGAGTCACTGTTGTTACACCGTGTGGTTTTAATTTACAACATGCATTTCTCCAAAAATACATGTGTATGCAAAAACTGCCAGCACTTTACAGGACTCTTTGCTGCATTCAAGACAGTAAACTGCCTGCAATTCATTTAAAACCATGTTCTCTATTCCCTTTTGCTTTTCTTGTCCTTGTAACATATACACACAACAACTTCTCTAAACTACTAGAGGCAGTAAAATAACTGAAAGGTTGAATTTTAAGTTGGGTTCAATTCGCTATGTGAAAAACAGAAGTGTTAGTCAGGCTAATTCACTGGTCTCAAAGGGAATTAATGTGACATGAGAAAGCAATTCTGCTTCCTTTAAACTTTCAGATAAAACTAATGCCAACATAATTCCATTCTTTTCACTGCAGCTGAGTGGCTGATTTAACCCGAGAAGACGCTTAGTGATCACTTTGCTCCCAGGAAAGTTTCCAGAAAAGAGACTGTACAGTAACAAAAAAAAAAAGGCAGTTAAATGTAGTGCCCCATTAAATCCACAAACTAGAACACCTCTCTACTCCACACTGTAAGAATCTTTGAAGGGCTTCCCGATTGTGCCCCAAGAGTCCTGACAGCACTAAAGAATAGCTGGTCTCTCCTAAATCACACAGCTTTTCCCCTGCATTCACACAGAAGGCCATTTGTCAAGTGTAACAAGCTGTACTCTCATGCCATTCCAGGCTTAAGAGCACTTCTGTTGGCAAAGGAAACCAAAGAGATGCCTCATCTTAGAATAAGAAAGGAAATATTTCCCTAAAGTTTACTTAACTTATTATTCAGGTTGTGAACTTATTGCTTTTATAACCCCTTTCAACATGCTGCCAGAAAAATCCTTTGGGAAAACTCTATCCTGAATTTCTACATTTGATTACTTTGTTTTGAAGCAACTCCTTTAGTTTCGTAAGGGCAAGTCAGGCTGTCTTTCTGAATCACCTCCCTCTCTAAACTCCTCTATTTTGTGCTTTTCATAGTTTTCTTCAAAGCTTGGGGAATAACTGTTATTAATTTGTGAACAAAAATTTGGCTTTGGGATCAATTTAGCTCTTCAAAATATGAAATTATTTAAGTTAGATTCCTTTTTAACAGAATTGTATTCTACATGAAAAATGGTGGTTTCCCTCTATGATTTCCCTCTTTTAGAGGGTAGTTTCCCTCTTTTAGATTGTCTAAAAGATTACTTTCAGGTAATCTATGTCGAGACATTATATTTATCAACTGTTTAGGAAAATACCATTCTCTGCAGTAAGTAAAAAGAAAAACTAAAACATGTCTACTTGAAAATTCTTGATTAAGTACTATCAAGATTAATTCAGTACAATTTCAATTAGGGAAATCAAATACAAAATATACACTTTTTTTTAAACCCATCAAACTACCTTAACCTTAACCACAGGCAACTTTAAATTTCTTGTCAAAGTTTTCTTCATTCTAAGTATTTAAATAATTGAACTAAGAAGCTAACATCATTTCCTATAGAAATTTCTCAAAGAACTATACTTTTTAAAGTGAGTAAGCATTCAATCCATTCGATATATGTAACATCTACTTGTAAAGGGTACAAAGATGAGAAAGATATAATAATTCCTGAACTAAAGGAAATTGCAGCTCAAATGAGAGCATGTGAGCATAATTAATTCCAGAATACGGAGCATTCCTAACTGCAACGAGAGAGCAGAAAGCACTGAAAAGTTCAAAACAAAGTTATTCATCTTTTATTCAAAACTACGCAGTGTGTGCCTGCTGTGTGTCAGGCACTGTGCTATCTAGGAACCCAACCATGAGTAAAAGACACATAACATCTGCCCACATGAGGCTTTCAATCAGGTGAGGGAAGGTAATGACTTGGGAAGCAATTAAAATACAGACTTATACAACATACCAACTGTTCAGATGCCAATTTTTTGCCATGATGGCTCTTGAGAAAAGTTATTCCACTCCAGACAGCTTCTTGTTATTCAGTATAACTTTCTCCAATCAGAAACTAAAGAAAAACACTCTAAAAAGCAGTCCTTTCACAACACAGCTTCAAGCAAAGATACACTCACCAACTATATGAAACTACAGTCTTTAGTCAAAAAATATAAAGAAAAAACTGAACTGGATGCTCTGTTTGGACCCCAGAGCCCATGATATGCACACACGTACAGACTGGACCTGTTCTTCTAATCTGTCTGAGAGAATAGGCACCATTTCCTCAGGTTGTGAAGCAGTCTCATGTTTAGCTCTTATTTTGCTATAACATAAGCTGTGCTGTAACTTTGCTTTTAAGTGTAGTCTGAATGCAAAATAACTACAAGCCTTAAGAAGACTTCCTGTCTAAAAGTCTACTTCCTGACTCTCCAGACCCTCCAAGGATCTTTAGCATCCCCCCTTCGCTACCCTCAAGACTTCTCATTCTCCTTTGAAAAGCATCATAATCTCCATGCAATTTATTTTAAAACTGTATTTACTTTCAAAATGTTATTTACCACCATCAAATCACATTTTACCCCATAAATGTATAGTTATGATTTTAATTAAAAATTAATTTAAAAAATATTGTTTACCACCTCTACAAATCTGCTTCCACTGCTCTAGATGTCATGTTTCTATCTGAGAAGCAGCTATCTCAGCCTGAGATGAAACATAACCATGTTTTTTTTCCATCCAAGTCAGTGGACATGGTTTTCACTAAGAGGTAGAGGTTTCAGGAAACCAAGGTTTTCAGGGATTAAAGCAGCTATATGAGAGAGGATAGGTGAGCAAACCCAGATGCTCTGAGGAAAAGATAAGGCCTACTTTTAACAGACTTGGACATGCAGAGGAAGATTTCTTGGAGAAAACAAGGACTAGGTGGAAGCAGCCTCAAAAATAAGTTTAGGAGACGGGTTGGAGGGAAGCAGGAAGAGGAGGGGAAAGGAGGTTTTCCAGGCTGAGAACCAGAGGTGGAGAGAGCAAGCTAGTATGGGCTGGAGAATGAATGAAGACGAAAGAAGACAGAGTAGGGTGGGCTGCACAGGTGAGGAGACACGAGTCACACTAAGTGGTCTGGCTTTTATCCTGACGGGAGGGTACTGAACGCTTCTAAGCGGGCAGGGACACCATCAGACCCCACCTCTGAGAAGTCACTTACACTGTAAAACGGAGAGCGCCCAAGGGTAAGAGACACAAGAAGGCTGCTACAAAAGGACAAGGACCTGTACTGGGGAAACAGCAGGGGGCAAAGTTAAAAGATTTTTCTTTTAAGTTTTAAGACATGGACATACTTAAAGGACATAAGAGGTAGAAGTGACAGGACTTGGATAGTGAGTGATTTAGATCAGGTAAGAAGAGAGCACTGGGTCATCTTTAAAGATCATCTCACCTGCCCATTCTCTTTGCTCACTGTGCTGACTGTAGTACGGAATCAGGGCCACTGTCTGATTTCTGACTTGCACAAGTGAGTGAGCGCATGATGAGTCTGCCCAGACAGGAAACACATGAGAAGAAGCAGGGTCTTCTGTAGTCTGTTGTTACTGTTTGAGGATATGCAGGGGATAGGGTACAAGCTGAGCATAAGTCGGGCTGCAGGTAAGCAGAAAGGAGCCGGAAATTCTTGAGAGAGATTTGGGGGTAGGAGAAGACAGACACAACTGCAGTCTTAAGAAGAGAAGGGGACCTCACACTGAATCCTAAAAAATACCATATTTGAAGAGGTAGGAACTCTTCAAAATAGCTCACCCTATACGAGTGAAGATTCTTAAGGACACAAAGGGAAAAGACAGAAATGATATTCCATGGAGGGAATTTAACATTCAGACTTTCTAAAAATGAGTTTCAAGATACCATTAAATTTACACTGATGTACCTTTCAAAGACACTACATTCTAGGCTGATCAGACACATTCCTGAACTACTGACTCTTTCGTGATTACTAAAGGCTCTGATCAGTGATGTCTTCATGCCATCCACAGGGGTCCCCCAAAATGTGAGCACCAGCTGGGATACATCTTCAGTGACCTCACAAGGGCAGGAGGACAGAAAGTACTCTGATAGGTCTAACTGCAAGCAACTCGCTAGCTAACAGGGTGTTAACTGAAGACTCCCCTGCAGATGCTGTACAACTGATGATGGGTCCTCAGCCCTGAGTGTGTAGGAGGAAAATGCAAATCTTATAAAAGTGGGGTCACAGACATCAAAACCAGTCTGCAGCATGCAGAAGGCAGCTCCTGGGTATGGAGCGTGGCTCTTCTCTGAGCCCTTCCAAGCACTTATTAGAGACCATGCAATCATTCAGATCAACTTCCTAAAAACACATTGACACCTACAGACTTCACAACCCTTCCCCCACTTCTTCTGAGTCTCAATCGAGTCAGCCAAGCATACAAATGATCCCGTTGCTTGCAGAAGCATTTCCTTTCACAGTGGACTGCCAAAGGTAAAGGAAGAAAATGGAAGTGACTTGGAGTTATGGCGCCAAAAAGGCCAAATGAGCAAAGGAATAATCAACTCCACATGAGCCACTTCAGCTCAGACACAATGAAAAGAGCCTAAGACAAACCCCAGGAAAGGTCACTGAGGTCAAGGGTCACAAGTAGAAAAAGCCAACAGTGAGGGGCTGCCAGCTGCAACAAGGATCAATGTGGTCCCAATTACACCGCCGAAAGGGAGGCGTCTGAGAGCTAAGTTAGGTTCTATTCACAATATTTGTGTGGTTCTCCCCAAAAGTCAAGTGTTCCTATTCCACTTTCTTTCTAAGAGACTATTTCTTCCGGGCTCAAGAGCACAGGAAACCAAGGATCGTGGAGATAAGATAATTCTGACATCTACTGTGAGTTGTACGGGAGCATTATAAATATTTAAAAGCATAGCTGCATGCAGATGGTGAAATTCTTGCTTTTCATGAAAAGCAACATGGGAGAGATTATAAAAAAGACAAAATACAAAAAAAATTTCAAGGGGATTACTTTATAAGTACCATGCCATAAATCCAACACTTGGTAGATTTTCAAGTTTGTCAGTGAAACTGACTTCATGGGAAAAAATTACAGAGTTACGGTAACTACAACACAAATGCTAAAAGCAAAATTTTTAAGTTTGCTAAGAACTAGCTAAACTTGAACAGACTGATTTGTTAAAATGCAGACATCTGATTAACCTTTTATGATGAATAAGAAGGAGAAATATGAGGGAACATTTGAAAGAAGAGCTCTATTACAAGTGTTAGGTGATATAACTGATACAGCTATTGGTAAGTTCAGTGCTTAGACCTTATCAAATAATCCACTAGGCTAACCTAAATACAGGATTTTCCATGAGTTATAAAAGATTCACTCCGATGGGGGCTGGTTTAGATTTCACTTCAATATAATAATAAGGGGAAAGAAACCTCAAAGAGACACTCATTTTAATGAAATATATTCTAATATACACATATACCATCAAGCATTGAGGAAAAAGCAAATAAGAAAAAATAGAAATCTTGAATAAGTATCTTTGCTACAAATAAACCTGAAAAAATGCTGGTTGAACACTGGACCTCTGTCTTTTGCTTTTACATATGATATTACCTGGTGAGTTATGAGTTTCCCAGAGACCCTAGATATATTGATACCAGTTTCCAAGTATCTTATTCTGTCTTTAAACTCAGCCACATAAAATAATTGAGGTCTAGATTTCTCATGTGCCCCCAATTTTGTTCAAATTGGTGATGGGAATTAGGTCAGACACAGCTTCATCAGAGCTGTCCCTCCACCACGGAAGAGTGGCTGTGCACTGATAAAGGGACTCTTTAAGCACATTCATTAGTTGACATACAAGTCAATCAGGTCACCACGCAGTCCGCACACAACTGGCACAAACTGACTCATAAGTCTTAACATAAGCAAAAACACACATTGGCCCATAACAAGAAAACTTGCACACTAGGAAACCTTAAATTAGTTATAGAAAATTAACACCAGAGCAACTTTGATCTTACATCCTAAAACACTCCACGTCTGGACATCTTTAACTCTTGTACATAAACAGCAGAATAAAAAAGCTTTTTTCGTAAAATAATGTTTCAAAAAGTGACAGAAATTCAATTTTTCTTTTTCTTTTGCAGTTTTTGGCCAGGGCTAGGTTTGAACCCACCACCTCCAGTATATGGGGCCGGTGCCCTATTCCTTTGAGCTACAGGCACCGCTCCTGGAAACTCAATTTTTCTAAAATAATATATTTAAACTAAATTAGTAGTTGGAGTTTTAAACGTATACACTTCCTTTTCTTAGAGAATGTTAGAGTATTTCTACTTAGTGTGGCTTATGTTTCGTCTGTAAGGGGGAAAAACTCAATTTTTTCCAGCTTTGGACTTCTATGACATTTTACAACTGCTATGGTTATATTAAAGAACTGCTGTTAAAAGCTTGCCTTACTCTATAGTTTTGCCTCATCTTTGGCAGACTCCAAAAATGACTCTAATAAGAGGAAGGGGTGGGGGGAACAGCCAAGGTATCCAAAATCAACAAAACTTTAGCTCCAACAATTAAGTTCAGAGCATCAGTTTGCAAGCAAAAAGGAATGTTCACTCAAAAAAAAAAAAAAAAAAAGTTGAACATTTATAAAAGTGTGACATTCATAGGGTCATTGTAAGAACTTCCTATTCAAGAAATCACCCTAGCAAACTTTCTTGCTTTGAGAAAGCAACATTCATGTTTCATAGTTAAACTACCAGCGAGGTATTCATAGAGTTCTGGAAACACTGTCAGAAACATGTATACCATGGGAAGGATAGGTCTTCTCCCGAAGACCTGGCATTTACCATAAAAAAAGAAGCACTGGTTATGAACAGAACATGCCAGTTCAAAAACTACTTCCTTAGCTTTCCACGAATTTACATTGAAAATGTTTCAGAACCCCACCCCACCCCCAAAAAAAAAGAAGAAGAAGAAAAAAAATGTTACAGAACTCATCATCACCTTTTTGTCTTCTTAGCTTCCTGCCAACCTAAGTAACCACCTTACCAGAAAGGACCAGATGGCAAGCGTAGATATTTCAAAACATCAGATATTATTTTGTTTATTTGAATTACATTCTTTGCTTGAACAGCCTCAGGGTGCAAGTAAAACATACAACTAATTAAAATAACCAACAGCAGTACTAACAAAACATCTAAAAGCAGCTTTCATACAGACAAAGGCTTTCAGGTGCT
The DNA here is from genome assembly GCA_963574355.1 of Loris lydekkerianus. Taxonomy (NCBI): domain Eukaryota; kingdom Metazoa; phylum Chordata; class Mammalia; order Primates; family Lorisidae; genus Loris; species Loris lydekkerianus. The sequence goes on from CAUYPK010019946.1 coordinate 11,365, forward strand.
TGCTTCCTGACCACAGTATATGGAATAATGAGTGTGCCCTTAAAACTAAATAAGGTGTTTCCATTTCTGTTGGAGAAGAATAAGAAGTCAAGGTAAGTCTGTAGCTAGAGAGAGAACCACACTTGATACTGAGGCATCACAAATACTTGGGCAGAAATCTTACGGATGGAGAATCTAGCATGAGAAACAGCAAAACCATATATCAATATACATAATTATATGTCGAGAATTTACTACATTTAAACTACAACAATAGTTCCCAGACTTTGGGAGTCCAATAAACACAAAATTTAAAAACAAAACACCTTTATGTCCTGTGCAACACTGCCAAAATTGTGCCAAGTAAGAACATTAAAAAAAAAAAGAGCTTCCATCTATATCATTTCATTAGAACAAAACAAAATGTTTTGTTTTCATTAGAACAAAACAAATGTTTACAATTTCAGAATGAACTTAGCTTTAGGAAGCAATTACTACATTTATTCTGGCTGGTTGTTTCTCATTTTACTCCAGACAAGTATAAAATCTTCATTAAAAATCATCCTGCGTTGGGCGGCACCTGTGGCTCAAAAGAGTAGGGCGCCGGCCCCATATGCCAGAGGTGGCGGGTTCAAACCCAGCCCTGGTCAAAAACTGCAAAAAAAAAAAAAAAAATTCATGCTGCTTTAAAGATCAATAAAAAATGACTTATTTAGAGGCTTATGTTTTCACTGTCTTAAATAAGTAGGATTATAACAGATAAATACCACACATTTGTTTATAAAATAAGCTAAATTTTATAATGTATGTCTTCAAATGGAACCTTAAATGCTGGCAATTCCACAGCTCTATGTCCTTGGTGTCACCCAACACGATCTCTCAACATGACATTATCACTCTTCTCAGTAGTAACAGGTTTCTGCCACTTAGAAAAGACTTAGTTTATTCCAAAGTCCCATCCCTAATCTTCATTATTAACTTCTGCTCAAATAAGGTGAACTCTCAGACCACCCTGGGGCACTGCCATCCAGGGACATAAAATATCACACCAGCTCCACGGTCACCTCAAAAGGCCCCAGCACCCTCACTTGTTCTGTGTGCCACTCAAAACTTCATGCTTTAAACTTGCTTTTCTTCTTCCGTCAAGGCCTCCATTTTCATTTTAATCTGATTTCTCCTGCATAAGATAATAGATGAGGAAGAATCATGACAAAATAGACAGCAGATCTGATTATACTTGACTTGTGACGCTACAAAAAAAAGAACAAGGCTAGATTATTTATTAGTCATATAAATGTAAAAAGTGTCTTTGGGTGGGGTTATATGGGAAATCCCTGTAGCTTCCATTCAATTTTGCTACGGACCTAAAACTGCTCTAAAAAAGAAAGTTTTTTGAGACAGAGTCTCATTCTGTCACCCTCTATAGAGTGCTTGATGGTCATAGCTCACAGCAACCTCAAACTCTTGGGCTCAAGTAATTCTCTTGCCTCAGCCTCCCAAATAGTCCGCCACAATGCCCAGCTATTTTTAGAGATGAGGTCTCGCTCTGGCTCAGGCTGGTCTTGAACCCATGAGCTTAGGGAGTCCACCCTCCCCGGCCTCCCAGAGTGCTAGGATTAAAGGCACAAGCCACCTTGCCAACCCAGAGAGTTTATTTTTAAAAAAATTCCAGGGGAACTAGATTAACCACTACTTTGTCAGTCCCTCATCACTGTACTTCCAACAGCTGGGAAATACCTTGCACAAAATGAGTGCTTAATATTCTCACCCATCAGGCACAATGTAGGGTATAGTGCTCACCTTCTGGGTGAAGGGATCAGCTACAAATTGGACTTTACAAAACCAAACAATGTCACCTAATCATCTGCACTCTTGTATTAATCTCAATTAAAAAAAAAAAAAAAGGTTAAATATGAAAAATAATGAGTGCTTAATAAATTTTGATAAATGAATACTGTGAAAAACCCAACATTTTCTGGGAATCATGAAGTTATTTAACAAACTTCTGGTTTTAATATACTTAAACACATTCTGGTAAGCCAACAGAGAAATGCTCTGACATTATTAAACAGCTATTTAAGTAAATTAACATTAACGCTTTATGACCTGTTCACTGAGTACACTTGGTCCCTTTATAAGTCAATACCCATATTTACTTGCTTTTTACTATGCCAATTAAAAAAAATCAATAGCCAGCTCGGTGCCCGTAGCACAGTGGTTACAGTGCCAGCCACATTACACCAAAGGTGGCGGGTTCAAACCCGGGGCGGGCCAGCTAGATAACAGCTAAACAACTGCAACAAAAAACAACCAGGCATTGTGGAGCACGCCTGTAGAGAAAGAACCGCTTAAGCCCAAGGGTTTGAGGTTTCTGTGAGCTGTGACACCACACTCTATTGAGGGTGTCTCAAAAATAATAAAATAAAATAAAAAATAATAGCCAATGATTATATTGTATGTAATTTAAGGTAGGTACTGAAGTCAAAACAACTACCAAAGAGTATGATGCAGCATTACAGAAAAACTAAAGACAAAAGTGAAAATGCTTTAAACAATGGATGTTATCAAAAGGTCCCTTTAAATCCAAGCGAAAAAGACACCATGAACACCGCCAGAGGTAGGATTACTTTGCTCACAAATAGAAGTGACTAAATAGTCTGCAAAACAGTCATGATCTTAAAAGTTCTAAAATGTATGGATGACCAACAATGGGTAAACAAAAAATCTGTCCGGGTAAGGTTGCTTTAAGGGTTTGTAGCCAAAACAAATACAACAGACCATCTTCATACACTTATGACAGAGATCAGCATCGCAGAGTAAAATACTAAACTTTTATTGTGCATACTTATGTTTCCTGAAACATGATATGAACTGCTGTATGGTCGAAATCGTGTAACAGCAAACAATGTTAAAACAAAATTCCATCACATAATGCTTGGTACTAGACAGGGAGATAACTGCCTAGGAGGAACTTCAGGCCTTAACGTGTTGGGTGAATTAACTGAGTCAAACACAAGTAGTTTTAGGTGGTGCCTATGGCTCAAAGGAGTGGGGCGCTGGTCCCATATGCCAGAGGTGGCGGGTTCAAACCCAGGCCCGGCCAAAAACTGCAAAAAAAAAAATCCCACAAGTAGTTTTATAAATCTTCTTAAAGCCATCTAATCAATAGTTTCCACCTCTTGCCAATACTTTTTTCCAAGTCTTGAATCTGGTAAATATTTAAGGAAAATCAAGTACATTTCTTAAACAATCTGCTATAATGCTAATTTAATTTACACATACATTTGAGGTGGGTCAGTCATTCCCTATCAATATCAGGCAGTATCAATTTGCAGATTTATCTACATTAAAAAATAAACTCATCTAAAGAAGTAATCATACAATTAGAATTTTAAAATATTGTACACGTATTTAAATCAGAGCTACCAGAAAGAGACTCAGCATTTCCGCTGACAGTTCTTATTTCTCCATGGCAGCACAGGACATATTCCTGGTGGTAACTGTAGGTCAAGTGTAAATGATTTGAGGGAGTGGGGCTAGGTATGTAGTAAGAAAATCTTGTCAAATAATTCTGCTCATCTACTCTACCCTTGTCTCTTGTTTCCATGAAGCACAAAAAAAACTGATTTGTGAGGAAATACATCTGTATATATGAAATATATATACATATCTTACTAAACATCTATCTTATAAGATTAATTATTCCAAAAAATAGTTAATAGCTACCACTTATGAAGTTTATGGGTCAAAGATTTAACATACACTGTTAAGGATTGGTATTATTTCTACTTCACAAATGAGTAAACTGAAATGCAGAAAGCTCCAATATCCTTCCCAGGAGTCCACAGCTAGTAACTGGCAGGCGACACAGAAGCCCAGGACAGCCCCTGGGGCTAAGCTTGCCCCACCTGCAGGTAGCTCCTCAAAAAATAAAGGCCGGGAGGACGCTCCTACTCTGGAAGAGTTCTCTAACCTGCCAGATGAGTTTCTGGGAATATGAAATTCACTGAAAAAAAAATACGTTTCTGCAATGCTAACAAATTACTGTGAGAATCTGATGCAGCAAAGTCTGAAGCATCAGTCAAGGATGTGCCACAAGACTTCAGTACCCAACTTGCATTTTTATTTTTCGATCTTACTGATGATATGTGAAGGTCAAATGACATCACAGAACACTGTACAAAGAAAGTTTCAAACAGGTAAGAAGAACAGGAGCTGTGACTTATCTTCTAGCTCATGGCAGCACTGGCGCCCTGCACCTGAAGAATACATGGCACAGAGGACCCTCACACTTCACAGACCCCACATCCTATGGTTCACCTTACCAATGCTGATGTCTGATGAGCAGCTTTTGTCTAATAACTAAGTATTAATACATAACAAACATTTTTCACTGAATTTTTTTAATCTTTTGGTATTATATACTGGGGTGCAATTTTAAAGTGACTGGCCCACAAAATAACAGATTGGTAATCAAAAACAAGTTCATTGTTAAGAAGGAAATTTAATGGTAGTCATGCTAAAAATCAAAAGAATCAAATCAAACAGATAAGAGAAATATAAAATAAGCAAAAATTTATTTCAACCATTACACTCAACACTGGCAATCTAAACATATTTTAAATATTATTTTAAAAAAAAAAATTTTTTTGCAGTCTTTGGCTGGGGCTGGGTTTGAACCCGCCACCTCTGGCATATGGGGCCAGCGCCCTGCTCCTTTGAGCCACAGGCACAGCCCATCATTTAAAATGTTTTAATTGTTTTGGGTTTTAGAGTTTTGCCAGTATTTATTTTGTAAATTTGGTTTACTTTTATAAGAATTTTGCGTCTAGTTTATTTTGTACACAAATAAGACTAATAATAAGAATTATATACTCGGCTCGGTGCCCACAGCACAGTACTTACAGTGCCAGCTGCATACACCGAAGCTGGCGGATTCGAGCCCGGCCTGTCCCTGCTAAAACAATGACAACTGCAACAAAAAAATAAATAGCCACGCATTGTGGCAGGAACCTGTAGTCTCAGCCACTTGTGAGACTGAAGCAAGAGAATCATTTAAGCCCAAGAGTTGGAGGTTGCTATGAGCTGTGACACCACAGCACTGTACCGAGGGTGACATAGTGAGACCCCGTCTCACAAAAAAAAAAAAAAAAAAAATTATATACTCTACATTAAGATTTTATAAGAATTTTTCCTTTTGAAAATGTCATATATTATTGAAATTTGGGTTTTTAATAAAATACAGGACATTATAATCTCAGTTAAGACATTAAGTTCACTAAAATGGCATCACAGCTAATCAAACATATACCTATTTCCCTGGTCACTTCAGAAATCTAGGCTGAGAATGGAGCTGGAATTATAGGACAAGATTGTAGTTTCAAATACAAGATTCAAATTCTCCAAAATCAAAAAAGTTAGAAGAATCTTATAAATGCTACCCAACTGCATAGCAACCAAGATCAGTACCCTAAGAAAACTCTATAAACGCAATACAGCCAATCTTTATCCTCTATTTTATAGGCCCCAAATGGAATGTCTTAGAAGTCAATGGATATGCAGAATTGTGGGCATTTTCTCTTGCATACTTGTCTAGTATTATTGCTAAAATTATTCTACTTGCCTGCAAACCTGGAGGCCAGTGATAAAAATTGAATAATTAAGCTAATCTGTGGGGTAGGAAAAAAGGATGAGACTATCAACACTTACCTAAAAAATATGTATTTTTTTAAATTTTAAGACCAGCATCTTCTTTCCTGATACGTTACTACTGTCACTGCTGAAGACTAAAAGGCAAAGCCCAGCTGAAGAGAGGGATGACAGCCCATCACCTGGCATGTTCTGATTCTACATCTCCTTTTGGCTTCAGTTTTTTGGATCTCCTTCCACTAAGTCTCAACATTTAATGATCAGTTGAGGACAACTTCTCTACTGTACTTATAGCGAGCCAGAAACCAAACAGGGGAGCAGCGGGTGGGGCTGACTGTGTGCATGCTGGTCTATCTCAGTCAAACACTGCACGCCATGATCTCACTTCAACTCTATTTCTCTTCCTGAAACACCCTAGGGACAGCACTTAACTGAGGGTCTGTAATGCCACCAATCCCAGCTAAGTGTTTTTCTGCTCTGGCCACAAGTAAGCCCAAAAGAAAACCAGGAAATCTGAAAGAACAGACAGACAATCCCGTTCAGTATTTAAGTATTAATATATACACAAAAATTCTAGAAAGCACTGGAATTTCCCATAGAGGACAACATTTTTACTTTAGGGAAAAATTATTAACAGAAAAGTTAGCAGAGTGTTCCAACAACAGTTACCCCTTGCTTTTAAGAACATGTCAGTAAGACTGGGTATGAAGTATATCGCTCATAAAATAAATTTTACTTTCCTGGTATTCAACTAAAGTATGTTTATATTGAGTTTGTAGAAATGCAGAAGGAGAAGGGAGGAAAACAGCAAAATTAAAAACTGGAGCAAGAGGGCCGGGGATAGTGGCTCACACATACAATCCCAGCACTCTGGGAGATCAAGCCTGGTGTATTGCTTGAGCTCAGTGTAAGGAAAACTGTGCCCTGACCTTGATAACAGGCTCGCTTTCTGCTTGAGAGACCTACAGAGTCACGAGAATGGCATGTGAGAGGTGTACATGCAGGAGGGCAAAAAAATGACCTCGAAGAGAGAATATGTATTGTCAGGTGTGGCAATAACAGGCCTGGTAATGGTTATGGAAAAGCTTCTCTAGATTCCAAAGGCCTCTTCTCAAGGTCTGTGGTTTTGCAAAAGCAAAGATGGAGTCATTCCACCTGAACTTCTCCAAGTCCTCCTTATCAACGCTGATGTCTGATGAGCAGCTTTTGTCTACTTCTTCCTGTTTTATGATAACAAATACCCGAGGTTTGCTCAAGAGGACTCCTCCCTAAGCTCCTCAGTCCCCCCACAAAGACTCTATGTCAAGCCTTTTATTCCTCATGCCAACACTCTTCACTCAGGAGTTCGAGACCAGCCTGAACAACAGTGAGACCTCGTCTCTACTAAAAATAGAAAAATAGCCAGGCGTTGTGGCAGGTGCCTGTGGTCTCAGCTGCTCGGGAGGCTGAGGCAGGAGGATCAGTTGAGCCCAAGAGTTTGAGGTTGCTCTAAGCTATGATGACGCCATGGCACTCTACCCAAGGCGATAGAGTGAGAGTCTGTCTCAAAAAAAAAAAAAAAAAAGGAAGTATAGTATCAAAGAAATACATGTTTAAGATGTTAAGATGGAAAACATGATCTCAAAATGAGCAATTTAATTACTCAAAAGCCGAGTTAACCTGAAGACCTAAAAATATTGTTATTTTTAATTCATTTAATTATAACCTAAATAATAACATACAAATTAATACATACTATTTACTATAGTTAAAACTACACTACAGATTTGGTTTATACTTGGCAATTAGAGATCTGAAGAAGTATTAATTCTTGTTCAGTTTTTTCTTCTAGTTAAAAAAAAAAAGAAACTTACAGACAAGCCTCATCAATCATTACGAGGGCCTGGTTCTGATATTATGTGAGTTCTGTCAACCTTCATCAAACTGCTTGCCAGATTGCAGATAAGTAATGACTTGCTTAGGCGAAGCAAGGCCAGAGCTTTCCTTCTGTAGTATATACATCTCCAGAGTGAAAATAAACAGCCTCACACCTCTGCCGGGGAGCTGCTATCACATCTTGGCCTTCTCTCCAAAAAAGGAGGGGCAAACCACAGCTTAAGAACATGTATTTTTCTCTCCTTCTCAAGATGATCCCTAAAAATCATTTTTAAACTATTCCATGAAAGAGTTAATAACTGTTATAATCTACACTAAAGTTACACAAACTAGTTATTAAAATGCTTTAGCATTAACATTTGTTTTAGCCTACATTATGCAGTGACATAAAACAAAACAGAAATAGCTAACAATTCACAAAAGCAAGGGTACAAGAATCACTTAAAACTGCAAAGCTTTATCTCATATTCCAACATACTAATTAATTTCCAAACAAAATTAGGTTTTTCGTTCTAAGAAATACCATCTAACATGTTTTGTTTCAATACCATCTGCTTTGTTTTAGATACAGGAGCATCTTGGAACAACTGTGAAAATAAAAGAAAGAGCCTATCAATTTAGATTTTATATTCATTCCACAACTAAAGACACAAAATAAGCTTCATTTCTAAAATGTTCTCTATGCTTACTTCCTCATATATAATTGGAAATGACTTTAAAGCTTCATAATTAGCTGGGATATACTATAAAGGAATTTCTAGGTATCCAAGTATCCTATTTGCTGTAAAAGGAAGAGGTAAAAAAAAAAACAAGGATTCTAGTGGCTAGCGAGAAGACAAAATGACTTCCTTAGAGGAAAGAGTTTAAAAATGTAAGACACCCGGCAATCAATTTTATCTGAGACAAAATTTACTTCAATGTTTTCCATTAGGTGGGAATAGACTCTAGAACAGAGTTTGTGGTTCGGAAATGTCAGAGACAGAACAAAACAAAACCCTAGAATTTAACTATTTCAATCTATTCCTAGGCACACACAACTGTGTAATTATAACCTAAAATAAACCTAAAACCAAAGACTAAGCTGTCAAACAAAACCCTTTTCCAACATTTAACAAAGAGATTTTAAAGAACACCTAACTTTGTTGTTTTTTGTTTGTTTTTGAGACGGAGTCTCACTATGTCGCCCTGGGTAAAGTGCCCTAGCACCACAGCTCACAGCAACCTCAAACTCTTAGGCTCAAGTGATTCTCTTGCCTCAGCCTCCCCAGTAGCTAGGACTACAGGCACCTGTCACAATGCCCAGCTCTTTTTTTGTTGCAGTTGTCATTGTTGTTTTAGCTGGCCTGGGCTGGGTTTGAACCCACCAGCCTCAGTTATGTGGCCGGCGCCATAACCACTGAGCTATGAGCACCAAGCCAGGACACCTAACTTTGAACATGATTAAAACTTTTATATATGATACCAATGTTCAATTATGCATTGCCTTCATGATTTTCATTCTCACAAGAATATTACAATCTCCTACTTCTTGTCAGTAGCAAAAAAAAAAAAAAAAAAGGAAAAAAACCCACAAAATACTTTGCAAAGCACAAAGGCCTCCATAAAAGTTATTTAGGAAATGAGGCCTTGATCACTATGAGAACCACAAGGAAGAATGAAATTATTTTATACATATGGAATAAAAAGAACCACAACATCAGAATTGAAATTGCTGAAACAGCTGCCCCTCCCCCCAGGAGCACGTGGGTGGGGGTGGGGGACAGGGTGCTGTAGCTCCACTCAGACTCTGTTAGGAGTGCCCTTTCCAGTCCTCCCCTGGAGGCTGCAGGGCACCCAACAGACCAGGGCCTTGCTCTCTGAAAGCCATACTTGGCTCCTCTGGCACCATATTATTTATTGTTAAATTGCCCAGGTTCACATGCAGTGTACTCCAGGTGAATCAAAAGCAAAAGAGGCTAGTATTGCTCCATGAAAGAACGTTTAACAAGCAAACAGGGACCTTGTCTGTCTACTAAACTTTAAAGAACTTTTCTCCAGGAAACTTACATTTCAAAACAAAGAAAAAAGAATTCTTAATTGCACAAATAGAAAACACAAAACTCAGTTTCTCATTCTTGAGTGGAAGGCCTGTCGCATGTGAGATGTGGTGCCTGTTGATTTGATCCCAGGGCCTGCTGACAACAACAATTACAGCTAATTAAGTGTCCTGTGTATATACATGGCTAGCTACAGAAAACATGAATCTGACCACCTTTAAGGTTTCTGCTGTACGGGGCTTCCTCATCTTTTCCCTAATAATCTATCTATCTGGGAGAGAAACACAATAACAAGTAAAACAGTGACAGTGCTTCTTTAAAATGATTTTTGGTATTATTCTTTTTGGGGGGGGGGTACGGGGGGGGGGGGGAATGTATTAGCCTGGATCTACCAAGGTTCATATTTAGAAACCACTTGGCAGTTAGCTACAGAACCCTATTAACTTTAACAAGATAAGGTCAGTCAGATCCCTGAGCTAAAATTAATCTGAAGCCACAAAACACTGCTACCAAATCTCTTCAGAAGCTATATTACATAATTAAACCCCCCACCATGGCTGCCCTCAGAGTAACAAATGACAAGAGCTCTTTTAAAGTACACCCTCAAACACAAAAGAAATAACAAGTAATGACAATTGTGTCCGCTAGCCTAATAGGAGACCACAGTTAACAACCAGTGTTATGACTCAAAATTGGCTTTCTTTAGCCACAAGACATGGGTTTAAAAAAAAACACACACAAAAAAAACACTTTCGCTCTAAAATGTCTGAGGAAAACAATACAAAGCACCTACATAGGTCTATAGTCAAAACATGACTAGTGCAATTTCTTTTAAGAGAGAAATCCAACTAAAATACAAAATAATTTAAAACATGGTAACTAAAGAGAATTTAGTGTAAAAGTTAAATCGGTTTATTTTTGTTGTAACCGCAAAGAAGAATTCATACTACGAAAAAGAATTCATACTACAAAAATTTCTAGTAATTTTCAATAAATAGAAATCAAAGTGCTAATTTAGAAAACAATTCTAATCACATTGTAACAGGACTTGAAATTATGCCAAGTAGTGGTATATACAGCCAACACTCCATGTCCATGGCTGCACATCTGCAGATTCAACCAACTGCAAATCAAAAATATTCTGGGAGGAAAAAATACAAATTTAAAAATATAGTATAATAACTATTTGCATAGCACTTACATTGTGTTAGACATTACAAGTAATCTAGAGGTGAGTTAAAGTGTACAGGAGGACGTGCGCAGGCTATACACTAACACTAGAGGTGAGTTAAAGTGTACAGGAGGACGTGCGCAGCCTATACACTAACACTAGAGGTGAGTTAAAGTGTACAGGAGGACGCGCGCAGGCTATACACTAACACTAGAGGTGAGTTAAAGTGTACAGGAGGACGCGCGCAGGCTGTACACTAACACTAGAGGTGAGTTAAAGTGTACAGGAGGACGTGCGCAGGCTGTACACTAACACTAG